>SJYQ01003347.1:246196-271438 GCA_006410935.1 Redunca redunca | reverse complement strand
AAAAAAAAAAAAAAAAAAAAGCCTTGGCTTAGGCTCCTTAAAAGCAAAAACCTAAGACAAGGTCTCAAGTGCAAATACTCCATTTTCAGGGGTAAGGAGTGGAGTGTGTGGGGGAGATTAAGGGAACATTCGTCTTTATCCTCCCACTCCAAGCAGTCATTGGGTGAGAACTGCTCCCAGAGGGCATTAACTAGAAGACAAAGTCCTAGCAGCTAGAGCACACTGTGCAAGTCCGCAGGCAAAGCATCTCAGGTGCTGGCTGCTGGAAATCAGCTAGTTGCAGGAATGGCCAGAGAGGTGTGGGTAGTCACAGACCGTATTCTACTGTTTTAGTCAAGTTTCTCCAGAGAAACAAAACTAACAAAACCAATCTATGAGGATATATAGGAAACATAAAAATTGCCTCACGTGGTTATAGAGGCCAAGAAGCAGGAGGAAAGCGGGTGGTGTGAGATCATGTTTCATTTTAGGAAATGCCTAAGCATTCACCAATAGCCATTATAGTTTTTCCCACTGAAAATAATGGCAATAGGACCTAGTTAGTGTCTGCTGCATATATCATCTAATTTTAAGGATTTGAGTACCCATGTTCAGAGGGAGAGCCCTGTTTGTATAATTAAGTCTTATACTGTTAGGTCATATCCAGTAATGGAGAAAGAGATATCCTTGTGCACTGTTGTCGTTGGGAAGTTCTTCACTGAAACAGCCTGAGAGGAGCACGTCTGGTAAGGATGAAAGCAGAAGGGCTGAGATGCAGGTGTGGCTGGGTAGAATGTATTCCTTAAAGCCCCTGTGTCGCAGCTTGCCCCTGTGCACTGAGCTGCCCTTCGCCAGCAAGCGTTTCATCTTGTCTTCTGCTGAAAGCATTCTGTGGCCCACAGAAACTGGGCTCTGTCCAAATGACCATGGGAACTATATATGAACCAACTTTGTCCTCTGAATTTTGGGGACAAATCACAGAGACAGATAAAGCAACTTATCAGCTCCTGAGTAACTTTGTAAACCCTTAATAAACCATTTATAAAAGATCACTCCCAACAATTTACTCATACAAGAAACATCAAAGCACAAGACATTTTTTCTATTTCTCAGCTTCTCAACCCCTTTCCCCATCTCAGAAAAAGTGAGGGTCACGACACACCCTGCCAGTTTCTGGCTTGGGGCAGTGCTTCTCTGCCAGGCAACAGGTCCCCATGGCTGCTAATGACATTCGGAGTTGGGGTGAAAGGGATGGGGCTGGAGGTGGTGGAAGAGGTGGCAAGGCAGCTCCGCAGTGATTCCATACCCAGTCTGTGGCCATGAGACTGAACCTCTCTGCCAGCTACCACAGAACTGACCAGGGGCCCTGCACCAAAGTCCACGGCTGAGATTGTGCAGAGGCCAGGCTTCCCTTGAGCTGTTCTCCATGACAAAATATTAAATATTTAGGGCCACAGGAACACTAAAGACCAAGGCAGGCCCAATCCTGAAAGACGGGACTTCCCTGGCTGGTGACTTTGGCTCCAGGACTCATTGACAGCCTTGCTGAAACTTCCTTGAACTACAGGTGACCTAGGACATTTCCACCTACCCTTATGTCTCCATCCTTGAGACTCACACCACAAGTTGATGTTCTCCTGGCTTATCTGCTTTCCTCCCCATTTCCTCTCACACAAATGTTTCCCTTAATAAAATTCTTTCACGTCAAATCCTGTTTTGACTGACTCTAGAGGGCCTAGACCCTCCTGCGCCGGCACAGCCACCGCTCCTTGGCATTCCAGGTGTTAGCACATAGATGCTGAAATATTTACTGAAATTGACCTGATTCATGCTTTAGTAGGTAACTGTAGAAAATTTTAGATTCACAGATGGAATTCTTAAAAGCTCTATTAATTTTCTTTGATTTCAAAAAATTTTTAAAGCTGTTAATTTTTTTTTTTAATTTTTTTTTTTTAAGAAAAAAAAATTTACTTCTGGTTGAAATTACAATTTACAATATAAGTATACATGTTTCAATGCCATTCTCCCATCTCATCCCACCCTTTTTGGATCAAATTCTTTCAGACTTTTAAACCTTTTTGGTTGTTTACAGGCCAACGGTATTCTAATTACTTGACATTTCTACATAGCTCTGTCTGTTTATGCCATTGATACTACACATTCTTTACTTAATTTAAAAGTTGATACTACTCTGATATATTTAGAATATCCACATCTTGGAATAATTTGGAACTAGGTGATCAGGATTACAGAAGTTTTCCATTTCAATCAGATATCATGTTCAAGAGGGTTAAATTGTATTTGAAGGTGAATTTTGCTTACAAAATTACATTTAATAGACATTTTGAGATTCTGTTTTTCCCATATGCTGACAGTCTGGTAATGATAAAAATTTATTATAAACAACAGAGTCCAGGTCAGGAAGGTTGGCGGTGAGGAGATATCCCTCGTCCAAGGTAAGGAACAGCAGCTGTGCTTTGCTGGAACAGCCGTGAAGAGATACCCCATGCCCAAGATAAGAGAAACCCAAGTAAGATGGTAGGTGTTGTAAGAGGGCATCAGAGGGCAGACACACTGAAACCATACTCACAGAAAACTAGTCAGTCTAATCACACTAGGACCACAGCATTGTTTAACTCAATGAAACTAAGCCATGCCCGTGGGGCAACCCAAGATGGGCGGGTCATGGTGGAGAGGTCTGACAGAATGTGGTCCACTGGAGAAGGGAATGGCAAACCACTTCAGTATTCTTGCCTTGAGAACCCCATGAACAGTATGAAAAGGCAAAATGATAGGATACTGAAACAGGAACTCCCCAGGTCAGTAGGTACCCAATATGCTACTGGAGATTAGTGGAGAAATAACTCCAGAAAGAATGAAGCGATGAAGCCAAAGCAAAAACAATACCCAGCTGTGGATGTGACTGGTGGCAGAAGCAAGGTCTGATGATGTAATCTTGCATAAGAACTTGGAATGTCACGTCCATGAATCAAGGCAAATTGGAAGTGGTCAAACGAGATGGCAAGAGTGAACATCAACATTCTAGAAATCAGTGAACTAAAATGGACTAGAATGGGTGAATTTAACTCAGATGACCATTATATCTATTACTGTGGGCAGGAATCTCTCAGAAGAAATGGAGTAGCCATCATGGTCAACAAAAGAGTCTGAAATGCAGTACTTGGATGCAATCTCAAAAATGAAGAATAATCTCTGTTCGTTTGCAAGGCAAATCATTCAGTATCACAGTAATCCAAGTCTATGCCCCAACCAGTAACCATGAAGAAGCTGAACGTGAATGGTTCTATGAAGACCTACAAGACCTTTTAGAGCTAACACCCAAAAAAGATGTCCTTTTCATTGTAGGGGACTGGAATGCAAAAGTAGGAAGTCAAGAAACACCTGGAGTAACAGGCAAATTTGGCCTTGGAATGGGGAATGAAGCAGGGCAAGCATTAATAGAGTTTTGCCAAGAAAATGCACTGGTCATAGCAAACATCCTCTTCCAACAACACAAGAGAAGACTCTACACAGGGACATCACCAGATGGTCAACACCGAAATCAGACTGATTATATTCTTTGCAGCCAAAGATGAAGAAGCTCTATACAGTCAACAAAAACAAGACCAGGAGCTCAGATCATGAACTCCTTATTACCAAATTCAGACTTAAATTGAAGAAAGTAGGGAAAACCACTAGATCATTCAGGTATGACCTAAATCAAATCCCTTATGATTATACAGTGGAAGTGAGAAATAGATTTAAGGGCCTAGATCTGATAGACAGAGTGCCTGATGAACTATGGAATGAGGTTCGTGACACTGTACAGGAGACAGGGATCAAGACCATCCCCATGGAAAAGAAATGCAAAACAGCAAGATGGCTATCTGGGGAGGCCTTACAAATAGCTGTGAAAAGAAGAGAGGTGAAAAGCAAAGGAGAAAAGGAAAGATATAAGCATCATAATGCAGAGTTCCAAAGAATAGCAAGAAGAGATAAGAAAGCTTTCCTCAGCAATCAATGCGAAGAAATAGAGGAGAACAGAATGGGAAAGACTAGCGATCTCTTCAAGAAAATTAGAGATATCAAGGGAACATTTCATGCAAAGATGGTCTCAATAAAGGACAGAAATGGTATGGACCTAACAGAAGCAGAAGATATTAAGAAGAGGTGGCAAGAATACACAGAAGAACTGTACAAAAAAGACCTTCACGACCCGGATAATCATGATGGTGTGATCACTCATCTAGAGCCAGACATCCTGGAATGTGAAGTCAAGTAGGCTTTAGAAAGCATCACTAAGAACAAAGCTAGTGGAGGTGATGGAATTCCAGTTGAGCTGTTTCAAATCCTGAAAGATGATGCTATGAAAGTGCTGCACTCAATATGCCAGCAAATTTGGAAAACTCAGCAGTGGCCACAGGACTGGAAAAGGTCAGTTTTCATTCCAATCCCAAAGAAAGGCAATGCCAAAGAATGCTGAAACTACTGCACAGTTGCACTCATCTCACACCCTAGTAAAGTAATGCTCAAAATTCTCCAAGCCAGGCTTCAGTAATACGTGAACTGTGAACTTCCAGATGTTCAAACTGGTTTTAGAAAAGGCAGAGGGACCAGAGATCAAATTTCCAACATCCGCTGGATCATGGAAAAAGCAAGAGAGTTCCAGAAAAACATCTATTTCTGCTTTATTGACTATGCCAAAGCCTTTGACTGTGTGGATCACAATAAACTGTGGAAAATTCTGAAAGAGATGGGAATACCAGACCACCTGACCTGCCTCTTGAGAAATCTGTATGCAGGTCAGGAAGCAACAGTTAGAACTGGACATGGAACAACAGACTGGTTCCAAATAGGAAAAGGAGTACGTCAAGGCTGTATATTGTCACCCTGCTTATTTAACTTCTATGCAGAGTACATCATGAGAAACGCTGGACTGGAAGAAACACAAGCTGGAATCAAGATTGCCGGGAGAAATATCAATAACCTCAGATATGCAGATGACACCACCCTTATGGCAGAAAGTGAAGAGGAACTAAAAAGCCTCTTGATGAAAGTGAAAGAGGAGAGTGAAAAAGTTGGCTTAAAGCTCAACATTCAGAAAACGAAGATCATGGCATCTGGCCCCATCACTGCATGGGAAATAGATGAGGAAACAGTGGAAACAATGTCAGACGTTATTTTGGGGGCTCCAAAATCACTGCAGATGGTGACTGCAGCCATGAAATTAAAAGACGCTTACTCCTTGGAGGAAAAGTTATGACCAACCTAGACAGCATATTCAAAAGCAGAGACACTACTTTGCTGACTAAGGTCCGTCTAGTCAAGGCTATGGTTTTTCCTGTGGTCATGTATGGATGTGAAAGTTGGACTGTGAAGAAGGCTGAGCACGGAAGAATTGATGCTTTTGAACTGTGGTGTTGGAGAAGACTCTTGAGAGTCCCTTGGACTGCAAGGAGATCCAACTTGTCCATTCTGAAGGAGATCAACCCTGAGATTTCTTTGGAAAGAATGATGCTAAAGCTGAAACTCCAGTACTTTGGCCACCTCATGCGAAGAGTTCACTCATTGGAAAAAACTCTGATGCTGGGAGTGATTGGGGGCAGGAGGAGAAGGGGACGACAGAGGATGAGATGGGTGGATGGCATCACCAACTCGATGGACATGAGTCTGAGTGAACTCTGGGAGTTGGTGATGGACAGGGAGGACTGGCGTGCTGCGATTCATGGGGTTGCAAAGAGTCGGACACGACTGAGCGACTGAACTGAACTGAACTGAGAGGGCCCAGAATAACACACTTTCATAGTTTATCACTACTGATTTAGATTCTCTTTATCCAGAATCTGGCTTTCCGTCAGAAATAGAACGGTCATAATACTCCACTGTGCATGTTCTTCAGAATATTCCTCTAGCCAAGTGGCTGCTCTTCTATGAAGTTATCTGCTACTCTTTACAGCTTGCCCTCAAGATAAGCTCTTCCAGGCTTACCTCCTCATATTTAATTCAACTGGTTAATAATTATTCTCTAAATAGTCCCATAGTCACAAAACCTGGAAGGAAAAAAGAAGCAGTTGGTTTCCTCTACACTTCCCTCTTTAAAGTAAGACAATAAAAAATATGTTTCTCTCTCTGTTACATTTTTGCTCACTGAGATTTTTTTAAACAACAAAAAGGACGCACAATGTGAGAGCTGCAAGTTAAGTTTTATTTGGGGCAAAATGAAGACTGCAGCCCAGGAGACAACACCTCAGAGAGCTCTGAGAGATTGCTCTAAAGAGTCAGGCAGGGAAGGTCACTATATAAGGTTTTGGTAAACACGGAGTTCAATGGGCAATAAATTACTTTGCAAAAGGTTTTCTGCTAGTCAGTATGAGCTGATGTCACCGTGAAGGGATTTAGTGATTTTCTAGATGAAGACATGAAAGGATTGGAATCATGAAATCAGTTTCTGAAAATATCCAACTATTTAAAGACCTGTTCCACCAGATTCCCTGGAGCACAGAGTACCTCACTCCACCCAGAACTCCCTCAGGGGGTGTTGAAGGACAATAGCTGCAGTAGCACAGGGTTCAATTTCTGCAGAATGAATGAATGAATGCAAGTCACTCAGCCATGTCTTACTCTTTGCCACCCCATGGACTATAGCCTGTCTGGCTTCTCTGTCCATGGAATTTTCCAGGCAAGAATACTGGAGTGGGTTGCCATTTCCTTCTCCAACGGATCTTTTTGACCCAGGGATTGAACCCAGGTCTCCTGCTATACAGGCATATTCTTTACTCTCTGAGCCACAAATGCCCATTGTTTAGTCACTGGCAATACTCTTGGCAAGTGCCAATTTGTAGTCAACAAAAACAAAACAAAAAATACCCCCTAGGTTCTAAAACACTGCTGATGTGGTGTTCCTCAAGTTTTATTGGGTTTAGAGACCCTTCAGGGACCCATTACTGGCCCCAGGAAAAACATACACAGGCAAAATTTTACACAAAAACACTAAGCTAATGGTCTTTGTAGGCTAAAGGGCATTTCAGAGGGCCTATTTGACCATATTGATTCAATGCACTTTGCTTTAGTCAACGTCACACCAAATGTAAATCTATATAACTTAAATATAACTGTAATAATCATTTTTTCACAAAATCTTCCTATCTGAAGCAGAGAATTTATGGAGGAGAGTGGAGAAGGTAATGTGGGATACAGGCTCTGGAGACAGACTGCTTGGTTTTAAACTGCACACCACCCTTCCTTAAATATACTGAGCACTCTCTCCCATCAAGGCTTTTTCACTTGTGATACCCTCTTTCTGCTCTCAAATATTTCCATGGCTCATTCCCTTGCTTTTCTAAACTCGTTTCTCTAGTGTGATCTTATACAGAGGAGCCTACTCTCCATCACTCTCTACTCTGACTCTGCTTCATATTTCTTCATAGAACTTATCACCACCTGACATATCATCTATCTACAGTCTGTATCCTCCTGAAAGGATATAAACTCAACGTAAGCGAGGATTTTACCCATATGTGCATGCACGCACACACACACACACACACACACACACACACATCAATCCAATGCTAGAATAATACCTTACACGTGGCTATCTGTGTTTAGTCACTCAGTAGTGTCCAACTCTTTGGAACCCCATGGACTGTAGCCCACCAGGCTCTTTTGTCCATGGGGATTCTCCAGGCAAGAGTACTGGAATGGGTTGTCATGCCCTCCTCCAGGGAATCTTCCCAACCCACGGGTCAAACCCAGGTCTCCCACATTGCAGGCATATTCTTTACCATCTGAGCCACCAGGGAAATGCTTACACATGGTTTAGTTCAGTTCAGTTCAGTCGCTCAGTCGTGTCCGACTCTTTGCGACCCCATGAATCGCAGCACGCCAGGCCTCCCTGTCCATCACCAACTCCCAGAGTTCACTCAGACTCGTGTCCATCGAGTCAGTGATGCCATCCAGCCATCTCATCCTCTGTCGTCCCCTTCTCCTCCTGCCCCCAATCCCTCCCAGCATCAGAGTCTTTTCCAATGAGTCAACTCTTCACATCAGGTGTCCAAAGTACTGGAGTTTCAGCTTCAGCATCATTCTTTCCAAAGAAATCCCAGGGTTGATCTCCTTCAGAATGGACAGGTTGGATCTCCTTGCGGTCCAAGGGATTCTCAAGAGTCTTCTCCAACACCACAGTTCAAAAGCATCAATTCTTAAGCTCTCAGCCTTCTTCACAGTCCAACTTTCACATCCATACATGACCACAGGAAAAACCATAGCCTTGACTAGACGAAACTTGTTGGCAAAGTAATGTCTCTGCTTTTGAATATGCTGTCTAGGCTGGTCATAATTTTTCTTCCAAGGAGTAAGCGTCTTTTAATTTCATGGCTGCAATCACCATCTGCAGTGATTTTGGAGCCCCCAAAAATACAGGCTGACATTGTTTCCATTGTTTCCCCATCGATTTCCCATGAAGTGATGGGACCAGATGCCATGGTCTTTGTTTTCTGAATGTTGAGCTTTAAGCCAACTTTTTCCCTCTCCTCTTTCACTTTCATCAAGAGGCTTTTTAGTTCCTCTTCACTTTCTGCCATAAGGGTGGTGTCATCTGCATATCTGAGGTTATTGATCTTTCTCCTGGAAATCTTGCTTCCAGCTTGTGTTTCTTCCAGCCCAGCGTTTCTCATGATATACTCTCCATATAAGTTAAATAAGCAGGGTGACAATATACAGCCTTGACGTACTCCTTTTCCTATTTGGAACCAATCTGTTGTTCCATGTCCAGTTCTAACTGTTGCTTCCTGACCTGAATATAGGTTTCTCAAGAGGCAAGTCAGGTGTTCTGGTATTCCCATCTCTTTCAGAATTTCCCACAGTTTATTGTGATCCACACAGTTAAAGGCTTTGGCATAGTCAATAAAGCAGAAATAGATGGTTTTCTGGAACTCTCTTCCTTTTTCCTTGATCCAGCAGATGTTGGCAATTTGACCTCTGGTTCCTCTGCATTTTCTAAAACCAGCTTGAACACCTGGAAGTTCATGGTTCATGTATTGCTGAAGCCTGGCTTGGAGAATTTTGAGCATTACTTTACTAGCATGTGAGACGAGTGCAATTGTGTGATAGTTTGAACATTCTTTGGCATTGCCTTTCTTTGGGATTGGAATGAAAACTGACCTTTTCCAGTCCTGTGGCCACCGCTTTGGTACTCAATAAATATTAGAAAGAATGTTTGTCTATGTAAACATTCCAAATGTTTATTACTTACCATTTAGAAAATATTTATTACACGTGGTTGGTGCTCAATAAATATTTGCTAAATGGTAAATAATAAACATTTTGGAATGTTTGCACAAACACAGACTACTTCTAATATAACATTCTCAATTGCTTTTAATGACAAATATGCCATTCATCTTTTGATAAGAGACTTGAATGACTTTTCAAAGCAGATACTCTTGTCTGTAAGCTTATAGTATGGAAGTTATATTGACTTAGTTATCTTGGGATTCCAATAAAACTTCTTTCAGTAAATATATCTGAAAGTTCATAAATAATTATAGCTAATGCTAAAATAGTGCTTGCTGCTTCAAATGTTGTACATATGTTAGTTCCTTAAATCCTCTAACAGCCATGACATAGGTAGTTATTATCCCATTTTAGAAATAAAGAAGCCTAGGCACAGAAAGTGTATAATGTATGGAAGATCATCCAGTTAACAAAAGATAGAGCTAGGATTCAGCAGTTTGATCTGGATCCAAGCTCTTAACCACTACTTTGTACACCCTTTTTAGTATATGGAAGAGGAAAGCTGGAGTTTAGGGTTGGGGGAAATCTCAATGTTTTATGTTACTTGCACTTTCTACCTACAGTGTGAATATAGCATGGCTGTGGTTATTTAAAGTGCCCAAATTGTCTTCTCTAAAAATCCAAGGAAAAAAATAACCAAAGGTCAGTTGCTCAAGCCACAGAGATCTCAAAGCATTAGTAAAGAATTATCATTGGCTACCTCTTTTCTCCACATCATAACGAGCTTATTTATATACACATTGCTCCACATTGGATTTTCAAAATATCCTTGCAGTTCATCCAGGAATACATTTCCATAATAAAAGTAATTAGCTTGTAGAATCGTTTTCTAAGAGAAAATAGCAAAATCGTTATAGCTTTGGGCATGGATAGCCTCACCAGTCTAGGAATGTTTCTGAGGGAAAATCCTGGATGAACCAACACCATGACCACAGCTTCTCCATTTCTAGTTTGTGTACCTCTTTTCAAAATGATAGGGACTTATCAGGTCCTGCCCATTGGGTTCCTTTCTGAGACAGATATTTTTTAAAACTAGTTCCAGATGTCCAATGAATTTGAGAAGTGGATTTACTCTGATTTATAATTTTGTACAATACTTTAGAGTTTTTGCCAAGTCCATCTGGGAAAAGAAGTTGACAGTACTTCCAGATTTCAAAAGCAGGTGTGAAATAAATGAACACTTACAGGGTGATGAACAGCTATACTAAGCTCTCAGAGGACCATGATTTACCACTGAGCATCACATGTGAGGAACCTGTGCAAACTTAGGCTGTGTATTTCAAGTATGTCTGCAAATATCTAGTTGTGTATCCTGCCAATTTTGCTCCATTTTTTGGTGTAAATGACAGCTGTGCTAGTAAGTGTCTGTGGATTTGACTGAATTGCATTGCATTCCTTTTTTATACTAGTAATTTTGGATTTCGGAAAAGTGAAGGTGTTGAAAACAGTTCACAGATTCTAAATTTTTTTCATTAACATTTTTAAAGAGCAAAGGGTTTGACATTTCTCCTGAAGCAGCTGTTTTAAATCACAATTAATTGCCTTGAAATCTAGTCTTGAAATAAACAGAGGTCCTATCTCACCAATGTTCAAACCAGGAATGAGCAGAGATTCTCAGACAATCAGGTTTATTCTTAATTCCAACTCTTGTACTTTACTGATAATCTATTGACAATCAATGCAAAGAAAAAGAGGAAAATAACGGAATGGGAAAGACTGGAGATCTTTTCAAGAAAATTAGAGATACCAAGGGAACATTTCATGCAAAGATGGGCTCAATAAAGGACAGAAATGGTATGGACCTAACAGAAGCAGAAGATATTAAGAAGAGGTAGCAAGAATACACAGAAGAACTGTACAAAAAAGATCTTCATGACCCAGATAATCATGATGATGTGATCCCTAATCTAGAGCCAGACATCTTGGAATGTGAAATCAAGTGGGCCTTAGAAAGCATCACTATGAACAAAGTTCATGGAGGTGATGGAATTCCAGTTGAGCTATTTCAAATCCTAGGAGATGATGCTGTGAAAGTGCTGCACTCAATATGCCAGCAAATTTGGAAAACTCAGCAGTGGCCACAGGACTGGAAAAGGTCAGTTTTCATTCCAATCCCAAAGAAAGGCAATGCAAAAGAATGCTGAAACTACTGCACAATTGCACTCATCCAACATGCTAGTAAAGTAATGCTCAAAATTCTCCAAGCCAGGCTTCAGCAATACATGAACCATGAACTCCCTGATGTCCAAGCTGGTTTTAGAAAAGGCAGAGGAACCAGGGATCAAATTGCCAACATTCACTGGATCATGGAAAAAGCAAGAGAGTTCCAGAAAAACATCTATTTCTGCTTTATTGACTATGCCAAAGCCTTTAACTGTGTGGATCACAATAAACTGTGGAAAATTCTGAAAAAGACAGGAATACCAGACCACCTGACCTGCCTCTTGAGAAACCTATATGCAGGTCAGGAAGCAACAGTTAGAACTGGACATGGAACAACAGACTGGTTCCAAATAGGAAAAGGAGTACATCAAGGCTGTATATTGTCACCCTGCTTATTTAACTTCTATGCAGAGTACATCGTGAGAAACGCTGGACTGGAAGAAACACAAGCTAGAATCAAGATTGCCGGGAGAAATATCAATAACCTCAGATATGCAGATGACACCACCCTTATGGCAGAAAGCGAAGAGGAACTAAAAAGCCTCTTGATGAAAGTGAAAGAGGAGAGTGAAAAAGTTGGCTTAAAGCTCAACATTCAGAAAACTAAGATCATGGCATCTGGTCCCATCACTTCATGGGAAATAGATGGAGAAACAGTAGAAACAATGTCAGCCTTTATTTTTGGGGGCTCCAAAATGACTGCAGATGGTGACTGCAGCCATGAAATTAAAAGACGCTTACTCCTTGGAAGAAAAGTTATGACCAACCTAGATAGCATGTTCAAAAGCAGAGACATTACTTTGCCGACTAAGGTCCATCTAGTCAAGGCTATGGTTTTTCCTGTGGTCATGTATGGATGTGAGAGTTGGACTGTGAAGAAGGCTGAGCACAGAAGAATTGATGCATTTGAACTGTGGTGTTGGAGAAGAGTCTTGAGAGTCCCTTGGACTGCAAGGACATCCAACCAGTCCATTCTGAAGGAGATCAACCCTGGGATTTCTTTGGAAGGAATGATGCTAAAGCTGAAGCTCATGGCTTTGGCCACCTCATGTGAAGAGTTGACTCATTGGAAAAGACTCTGATGCTGGGAAAGATTTGGGGCAGGAGGAGATGAGGACCCAGGATGAGATGGCTCGATGGCATCCCAGACTCGATGGACGTGAGTCTGAGTGAACTCGGAGAGATGGTGATGGACAGGGAGGCCTGGCGTGCTGCGATTCATGGGGTCGCAAAGAGTCGGACACGACTGAGTGAACGAACTGAACTGAACTGAACTGAACATCATTGGTTATCTCCATCTCACATTCTTTTGAGAGTAGATAGAATATAAATCCCAAACATTTTTTAAAGTTCCTTTGCAGTATAATTCTCAGTCCATGGAACGAACACTTCATCACTGGGTCTCATCATTTCGTTTCTCCTTTCCAATCCCCAGTTTGGATTCATGAGCTTCTGGGAAATCTGAGCCTAAACTCTGCTCCTGAAATTGAGCATGTGACTTAGACTAAGCCAATCAGAACATTTCAGTCCTTTGGCCAATCAGATGCCTCAGCCAGAGTTTGTGGGAATGTGGGAGTGTGAGCTTTGAAACTCTTGCAAATGTTTGGCTGCTTTGAAGAAAGTCAACCTGAAATAGAAGCCAATAATTGAAGGACAGAGTTGAGAAACTCAGGCAGCAAAAGAATCCAGGTCACTGATAACATCAAGATAACATGTGCGGCTTGCAACTACACCCATTCCACAACTACAGAGCCCCGTGCTCTGGAGCCGTGAGCAGCAACTACTGAGCCAACATGCCACAGCTACCGAAGTCCTGGCACCTAGAACTTCTAGATCATAGTCCCTTAAAGCCTGCCCTCATTTTTATGAGCCAGTAAATTCCTTTTCTTTAGATGTGATTTGTGGCTTTTGTGACATGTCATTTAAAATATTTTCAGAAATAGTATCTTGCAAGGCATCAAATGGTACATATAAGAGACAGTTTCTTAATATCGGAGCCCTATCTTCCCCATTTTATGAAGTAGGAAGCTTTCAGCTACAACCTTAGAAAATCGTTATACAAGTAGCTTAAACGGTAAGATCCAGGACCACAGTGTTGTTCGGATGTGAATGGTTCCCCCTGAGGTTATGCAATATAGTAGGTCTGATAAGACTATTTATAATATCACATAATAAAAACTTCAGAGGTGGGCCTGATGCAAGGTCAGTTAATTTAACAGCTCAACAAGATGGCGAAAGACCTAGATTCCGTCATCTTTCCATTTTGTGGCCTGAGTGGGTTGGCTCATCCCTTGTAGTCCCAAGATGGCTGACAAAGAGGAAGATTTTCTCTCAGAAGTGCCCTGCAGACTTTGCCTATATGTCATTGTCCAGAACTGGGTCATCTACCTACGTAAACGCAGAGATAAACTAGAATGGGCAAATTATAGGTTATATTTGGGGGCTCAGGAGGAATCCCACCTTCCTTATATACATAGCCATCAGATAATCTGAGAAAAAAATTAAGGTTTTTAAAAAACTGCATTGACTCAAGACTTAAGTCTTTGCGTAAGACTTGAAGCAAATTCTAACAAACAATAACTTAAGAAGTGACAAATAGGAGAAATAGAAAAAATTAGAGAAGGAAAAGAAAATTAATGTATATTTTCCAATTGATATTTTCTTAATGTTTAGGGTTTGTTTTTGTAAAGAAAAGGAAACGAACTAAAGCAAAAGGGAAATAGAGAAAGGGGAGCACTAAAAATATTTTTCAAAATGTGTATATGCCTGCTATATACAACCAGCCAAATATAAGTAATATCTATGCTTTCAAAGATGCTACTATTCATATAACACTTATTAATTTTCAGTTTTTTAATACCAACAATCTTTCTTTATAGAAATTACATTTGACATGCCTCTTTTTTAATCTGTATTAAATTACTCTAGCAATAATCAAAGACATGCTCTTGGTTCTGTGAATGTTCTGATGTATCAGTTTTATTATTTTGATTAGTAACATGGTTTTCCTGCTGGCCCAGAATGGTATCTAGTAACAGAGAATTTGGCTTTGGCTTAATATTGAATACTTTTACTTTTCTAATAGCCTGCTCTTAGACCCTGCTTATTTCAATACACATTTCCTGCCTGTTTGTTGTTTTGTTGTTTGCAAATTCAAACTCTACAGGGAAAAATTGATCTAGTATAAAGAAATTATATAATTATCACTGTATATACTAATAATAATTATATTGTGGCTTCTCCTTGTTTGATATGTTTCCTTATATTCATTAATTAAAAGTTTAATAACTATGTTGCAAGTTGTTGCTTCTGGGATGCACCGTTTTCTAGTGTCACATCCTCTACATTTATCTCTTTTTGATAGGGTTAAATTGTGGCATATTTCTCAGTGTCCAAATCTACTGGATGGATCTAAAACTGCTGCTGCAGTAATCATAGGTGTACCTTTTCAATGGCATTTTAAATTGATGTTCAACTGGAAAAAAATCTGAGATAGTGGTTGTGATAGCCCCTAAGATAAGCCCAAATAATTCCTTCCTCCTGGTATTCACAAACCTGTACAGTCCCTCCCTTTGAGTGTGGGGTCCATCCAATGACTTTCTTGTAATGAATAGGATATGGCAAAATTAATGGGATGCCACTCTTGAAATTGGGTTGCAAAAGACTCTGGGGAAAGCTAGCTGCCATGCTGTGAGTACCCAGTGGAGAGGACCACTTGGCCAAGAACTGAAGAAGGACTTGTGCCCACAGCCAGCAAGGAAGGGAAGTTCCTCACCCCACAACCCACGAGGACCTGAATACTGCCAATGACCACGTAGGAAACCATGAAAGGAGATTACCCCATCAAGCCCTTAGATATCAACCTAACTGCAACTTGAGCCAGAGCTACCCTGCTAAACCACACCCAGATATCTGACCCAGAGAAATGTGATAATGAACATTTTATGTTTACAGCATATAAATTCTAGGTCAACTTATAGATAACCGATATAATGGCCAATTGAGTCCTTTTATCCCCTAAAAAAAACTGGACTGAAAATATTGCGAAATGGTCTATCAACTCTGAGAAAAAGGAGAGTTCTTCAAGATTATTGACTCATTTTTTGAAGTAGCCCCACTCTCTTCATTTTAATGGAGAGGTAGGGGGTGGACCTATTTCAAATTATAAAAGATGATGCTGTGAAAGTGCTATATTCAATATGCCAGAAAATTTGGAAAACTCAGCAGTGGCCACAAGACTGGAAAAGGTCAGTTTTCATTCCAATCCCAAAGAAAGGCAATGCCAAAAAATGCTCAAACTACTGCTCAATTATACCCATCTCACACGCTAGCAAAGTAATGCTCAAAATTCTCCAAGCCAGGCTTCAGCAATATGTGAACCGTGAACTTCCTGATGTTCAAGCTTGTTTTAGAAAAGGCAGAGGAACCAGAGATCAAATTGCCAACATCCATGGATTATTGAAAAAGCAAGAGAGTTCCAGAAAAACATCTATTTCTGCTTTATTGACTATGCCAAAGCCTTTGACTGTGTGGATCACAATAAACTGTGGAAAATTCTGAAAAAGACGGGAATACCAGACCACCTGACCTGCCTCTTGAGAAACCTATACGCAGGTCAGGAAGCAACAGCTAGAACTGGACATGGAACAACAGACTGGTTCCAAATAGGAAAAGGAGTACATCAAGGCTGTATATTGTCACCCTGCTTATTTAACTTCTATGCAGGGTACATCATGAGAAACACTGGGCTGGAAGAAGCACAAGCTAGAGTCAAGATTGCCGGGAGAAATATCAATAACCTCAGATATGTAAATGACACCACCCTTATTGCAGAAAGTGAAGAGGAACTAAAAAGCCTCTTGATGAAAGTGAAAGAGGAGAGTGAAAAAGTTGGCTTAAAGCTCAACATTCAGAAAACGAAGATCATGGCATCCTGTCCCATCACTTCATGGGAAATAGATGGGGAAACAGACTATTTTGGGGGGCTCCAAAATCACTGCAGATGGTGACTGCAGCCATGAAATAAAAAGATGCTTACTCTTTGGAAGAAAAGTTATGACCAACCTAGATAGCATATTCAAAAGCAGAGACATTACTCTGCCAACAAAGGTCCATCTAGTCAAGGTTATGGTTTTTCCAGTAGTCATGTATGGACGTGAGAGTTGGACTATAAAGAAAGCTGAGTGCCAAAGAATGGATGGTTTTGAACTGTGTTGTTGGAGAAGACTCTTGAGAGTCCCTTGGACTGCAAGGAGATCCAACCAGTCCATCCTAAAGGAGATGAGTCCTGGGTGTTCATTGGAAGGACTGATGCTAAAGCTGAAACTCCAATACTTTGGCCACCTGATGCGAAGAACTGACTCATTTGAAAAGACCCTGATGCTGGGAAAGATTGAGGGCAGGAGGAGAAGGGGAGACAGAAGATGAGATGGCTGGGTGGCATCACCGACTCAATGGACATTACTCAAATGGTAGTTTGAGTGAACTCCGGGAGTTGGTGACAGACAGGAAGGCCGGGCGTGCTGCAGTCCATGGGGTCGCAAAGAATTGGACATGACTGAGCGACTGAACTGAACTGACAAAGCAGACTAAAGGGGTGCAGTGGTGGGGAAGAGTATTTTACACAGGGTGGAGAGAAGAATTTTCTACTAGGATAACTTTGAGCAAAGGAAGGGACTTCCTTGGTCATCCAGTGGTTAAATCTACACATTCCCAATGCAGGGGGCACAGGTTCCATCTTTGGTCAAGACCCAGTGCAGCCAAATTAAAATTAATTAATTACTAAAAAAAAGTAAAGGAGCAGAACTCCTGGGGAAGAACATATCAGAAAGAGGAAACAAAAGCAGAAAGGCTACAAGGCAGGAACTTGAGGAAATTGCAGCGTTGTTTGAGAAACAGCAAAGAGGCCAGTGTGGCTGGAGTGGAGGAAGACCAGGAAAGGAAATGAGTCTGAACACTTTTAGAAGGTGATGGGTGTGGGTATGAGACCTCCAAGGAGGCTTGCTCAAGGAGCAAAACTCATCACTAAATTTCTTCTGAGATGTATAGGTATGTGTGATTTGGCCACTGCTGGCCATTGCTGGCATAGGGAGTACAGCTCAACTGGAATTTCATCACCTCCACTAGCATTGTTCATAGTGATGCTTCCTAAGGTCCACTTGACTTCACATTCCAGGATGTCTGGCTCTAGGTGAGTGATCACACTATCGTGATTATCTGGGTCATGAAGATCTTTTTTGTAGAGCTCTTCTGTGTATTCTTGCCACCTCTTCTTAATATCTTCTGCTTCTGTTAGGTCCATACCATTTCTGTCCTTTATCAAGCCCATCTTTGCATGAAATGTTCCCTTGATATCTCTAATTATCTTGAAGAGATCTCTAGTCTTCCCCATTCTATGGTTTTCCTCTATTTCTTTGCATTGATCACTGAGGAAGGTTTTCTTATCTCTCCTTGCTATTCTTTGGAACTCTGCATTCAAATGGGTGAATTTGAATTTCCTTTTCTCCTTTGTTTTTCACTTCCCTTCTTGTCACAGCTGTTTGTAAGGCCTCCTCAGAGAGCCATTTTGCTTTTTTGCATTTCTTTTTCTTGGGGATGGTCTTGATCCCTGTCTCTGGCACAATGTCATGAACCTCTGTCCATAGTTCATCAGGCACTCTGTCTATCAGATCTAGTCCCTTAAATCTATTTTCTCCCTTCCACTGTATAGTCGTAAGGGATTTGATTTAGGTCATATCTGAATGGTCTAGTGGTTTTCCCTACTTTCTTCAATTCAAGTCTGAATTTGGCAATAAGGAGTTCATGATCTGAGCCACAGTCAGCTCCTGGTTTTGTTTTTGCTGACTGTATAGAGCTTCCATCTTTGGCTGCAAAGAATATAATCAATCTGATTTCGGTGTCGACCATCTGGTGATGTCCATGTGTAGAATCTTCTCTTGTGTTGTTGGAAGAGGGTGTTTGCTATGACCAGCGCATTCTCTTGGTAGAACTCTATTAGCTTTTGCCCTGCTTCATTCTGTACTCCAAGGCCAACTTTGCCTGTTACTCCAGGTGTTTCTTGACTTCCTACTTTTGCATTCCAGTCCCCTATACTGAAAAGGACATCTTTTTGGGTGTTGATCTGCTTTACTCGTGTTCATAGCTCTTGTCACTCCTGCGTTTTCTGTATCTACTCTGTATTGTCTATGACCCCCACTAGAACGTAGTCGCCATGAGAGCTGGGGCTCTGGTATTTTGTTCACTACTTCTCCTCAGCATCTAGGACCGTGTTAGGCACACAGGAAGCATGAAATGAATTTTAGTGAATAAATGAGTGTATGCTTTCCTCTCCCAGAGAAGTTTTCATAAATCATTGTGTTACATTGTCACAGGTGTATGTACAATCCAGTCATCTGGAGAGTTTTCTGGTACCTGGGAAGCTCGTTGCTGGCCCTCTGCTTGTTACTTTTTTTTTTTTTTGCTGCTCTCGATCTCAGTAGTGGTGTGCAGGTTTCTCTTGCAATCCATGGAGAACAGGCTCAAGTGGGCTTCAGTCACTGTGGCACACAAGCTTAGACTTCCCGCAGTATGTGGGGTCTTAGTTCCCCAGCTAGGGATTGAACCCATGTCCCTTTTATTGGAGGAATGATTCTTAACCACTGGACCACCATGGAAGTGGCGTGATTGGACTTTGAGTAGCCACAGATTTTACCTGAGTATGCTTATTAGAGAGTCAGTAACATCTCTTCCATCCCTCAGAACTTTACTTCTCCCAATTTGAATCTAGTTCTCTCATAAATAATAGGTTTCAGTGCTGTTGTTTTCATATGTATTTTAGCCCTAATTGTTCAAAGGATAAGCAAGTTCAGCATATAAAAACTAAATTAAGCAGCTATGCTCCATTCTGGCTCCAAACTCATCCCTCTACTGCTTACAACTCCCAAGGGGGCTCCACAAACTCCTTGCTTTTCTGAGATCACACAGTGTGAAGACACATGTCTCCAGACATGTATTATTCTTAATAATCCCTCAATTCAAGGCTCAATAACAATAGTCTCCTGAGCACTGTCTACAGTGAGCATTTATTACTGATTTACTGCTTATCAGAATCATGAAAATATGTCTAGAGGGTAAGAATTTATGGAGTTCTCCTGTCTCTTTCTTTTGGCAGAGAAGTCCTCTGGGTCTCAGTGATCCGGGGTCTGCTAATCCTTTCTCAGATTCCACAACATCTGCCAAAAGGCTTACAATGTCTGAATTCAAGAAGCATGAATGAGACAATATCATTAATGAAATGAAAGTTCTACATAGGTTATTATCTTTCTGTCACAGAAGTTGCACTCGGTTATTGTATAAAAAATTTTTTTTTCATCAAACAATACAGAAATGAATGAAATAGGTATGACCCACTTTACCAGTTTGAGGTACAACTACAGTAACATCTCTTTTATTTTCCCATAATCACTCATAGGTGCCCCCTAAGCACCTAGAAGCAGGAAGCCCACATCTTACTGAAGCTTCCTTTCCTTCTTCTCCTTTGTCCAAGAACCCTGGGCTCACTCAGAAATATCAGACCTGCTGCTTCCAAACAGGACACTATCACCAGTGAATAGCTGGCCTCTTTTTTAGCTGATTTTCTCAAGTAGTTGCTCCCCAGGACGGCTGTGGCAGTAATGGTGTGCTGCCCTTGAAGAGCTACACTCTTTTTAAAATTTGTCTATTTATTTATTCCTTCAGGCTTCCTGGTGGTTCAGATGATGAAGAATCTTCTTGCAATGTGGAAGACATGGTCAGTCCCTGGGTTGGGAAGATTCCCTGGAGGTGAGCATAGCAACCCACTCCAGTGTTCTTGCCTGGAGAATCCCCAAGGACAGAGGAGCCAGGTGGGGTACAGTCTGTGGGGTTGCAAAGAGTTGGACACAACTGAGTGACTAAGCAAAGCACAGCACAGCATGTATTTATTAGGCTGCACCAGGTTTTATTTGTGGCATGCAAACTCTTAGTTGAGGCATATGGGATCTAGTTCCCTGACCAGGGATTGAACCCAGGCCCCTTACACTGGGACCTTGCATTGCCTTAGCCACTGGACCATCAGGGAAGTCCCGAAGATCCACACTCTGGACAAAGTCCCCGGGGTCCCTGCATCTTTCCCCAGCAATGTGCATATTCACCTGACATACAAGAGACCAAATGTGGTCATTCAGGCAGGGAGGAAAGACTCAAATAAGAGCTACTCCACAGAGGAGTTCCTACCATGGGCCCATAGATGCCTGATATTCCATTCTAATTATTTTTCTTTGAAATTATATGTTTTAATTTCATGTTCTTACAAATGTTATTCTGAGGAGAAATCCGTGGCCATTCAGTGTTTAAAGACTTGGCACTTTCCCTGCCAGGGCCTGGGTTTGATCCCTGGTTCGGGAACTAAGATCCTGCATGCTGCCTGGCACTTTTGATTGCAAAACTGCTGTCTTGGTGAAGAGAAGATCAAAGAGTTTTTATCCAAAATATGTATGGGAAAAAAATATCCTGGAGGTGAGTGAGGCAATTAGTTAATAAATATATCAATTTTCTAGATTGTTTTATTGTTTGGGGGTGTGTCTCGCGCTTCTTTTGCATGCTTTTGCTGCTAAGCAAGCTTACTGGGTTTTGTGGTTAAGCAAATATGCTCTCTTGAGTAGCCATTAACTTACATGGGTCTTCCATAATTTTTCTACTTTCAATACCCTAGTGGGATTAGCTGTTTAATCACTTACTTGTCCCTTTACTCTGCCCTTATCAGTTTGTGGTACATGCTAACAGAAACTTTGCTCCAAAGATTATATTCTCTAAGATTTTCTCCTATTATTTCAGTCTTTTTGCTTTTATATATAAATCTTTCAAGTTCTTCATAACTACTTAATACATGATGTAAAGTAGCAATATATGTATTTCCTTGGATATTTTAATATATATTTCAAATGGCTATCAAATTTAGATAGCACTATATATTGAAAAATCTATGTATTCTTCCATTGACTAGAAATATGAAAATATAGTGTCTTTATCATTTTATTTTTATATATTTGACTAATATTTAGAATATAATTTCTGAGTTCACTTTGTACTGATTCTTGGGCTAGTACCAAACTGTTTAATAACTATAATTTAAAATATAGCAATATGTTTTGATATAGGGCAAGTCCCCCATCATTAATCTTTGTTTGTAAAATATTTATGTTTTAATAAGTCGATTTATTCTTCTTCTTTTTTAAAAAAAAATTTTTATTTTAACTTTAGTTTACTTTACATTACTGTATAGGTTTTGCCAAACATTGACATGAATTCACCACGAGTGTACATGCGTTCCCAAACATGAATCCCCTCCCACCTCCCACCCCATACCATCTCTCTGGGTCCTCTCCTTGCACCAGTCCCAAGCATCCTGCATCCTGCATCAGACATCGACTGGCGATTCGTTTCTTACATGATAGTATACATGTTTCAATGCCATTCTCCCATCTCATCCCACCCTCTCCCTCTCTCTCTCCCCCAGAGTCCAAAAGTTCACTCTATAGATCTGAGTCTCTTTTGTTGTCTCGCATACAGGGTCATCATCCCCATCTTTCTAAATTCCATATATATGCGTTAGTATACTGTATTGGTGTTTTTCTTTCTGGCTTACTTCACTCTGTATAATCGGCTCCAATTCCATCCATCTCCTTAGAACTGATTCAAATGTATTCTTTTTAATGGTTGAGTAATACTCCATTGTGTATATGTACCACAGCTTTCTTAGCCATTCATCTGCTGATGGACATCTAGGTTGTTTCCATGTTCTGGCTATTATAAACAGTGCTGCGATGAACATTGGGGTACATGTGTCTCTTTCTATTCTGGTTTCCTCGGTGTGTATGCCCAGCAGTGGGATTGCTGGGTCATAAGGCAATTCTATTTGCAGTTTTTTAAGGAATCTCCACACTGTTCTCCATACTGGCTGTACTAGTTTGCATTCCCACCAACAGTGTAAGTGAGTTCCCTTTTCTCCACACCCTCTCCAGCATTTATTGTTTGTAGACTTTTTGATAGCAGCCATTCTGACCGGTGTGAGATGGTACCTTATTGTGGTTTTGATTTGCATTTCTCTGATACTGAGTGATGTTGAACATCTTTTCATGTGTTTGTTAGCCATCTGTATGTCTTCTTTGGAGAAATATCTGTTTAGCTCTTGGGCCCATTTTTTGATTGGGTCGTTTATTTTTCTGGAATTAAGAGCTGCAGGAGCTGCTTGTATATTTTTGAAATTAATTGTTAACACAAAGCATTCTTTTCAGATATTGTCTCCTAGGATTCATAATTATTTATAAAGAAAAGCACCTTAAAACATGCCAAAGTTGAATAGATTAACATATTAGTTATCTATTGCCAACAAAAACTGAAATTCCAGTTGAGCTATTTCAAGTCCTAAAAGATGATGCTGTGAAAGTGCTGCACTCCATATGCCAGCAAATTTGGAAAACTCAGCAGTGGCCACAGGACTAGAAAAGGTCAGTTTCCATTCTAATCCTAAAGAAAGGCAAGGCCAAAGAATGCTCAAACTACCACACAATTGCACTCATCTCACACGCTAGAAGCACAATGCTCAAAATTCTCCAAGCCAGGCTTGAACAGTACTTGAACTGTGAACTTCCAGTTGTTCAAGCTGGTTTTAGAAAAGGCAAAAGAACCAGAGATCAAATTGCCAACATCTGTTGGATCATCGAAAAAACAAGAAAGTTCCAGAAGAAAATCTATTTTTACTTTATTGACTATGCCAAAGACTTTGTGTGGATCACAATAAACTGTAGAAAATTCTTCAAGAGATGGGAATACCAGACAGCCTGACCTGCCTCTTGAGAAATTTGTATGCAAGTCAAGAAGCAACAGTTAGAACTGGACATGGAACAACAGACTGGTTCCAAATCAGGAAAGGAATCCATTAAGGCTATATATTGTTATCCTGCTTCTTTTACTTATATGCAGTGTATATCATGAGAAACGCTGGGCTGGAAGAAGCACAAGCTGGAATCAAGATTGCCAGGAAAGATATCAATAACTTCAGATATGCAGATGACACCACCCTTATGGCAGAAAGTAAAGAAGAACTAAAGAAAGAGGAGAGTGAAGAAGTTGGCTTAAAGCTCAACATTCAGAAAACTAAGATCATGGCATCTGGTCCCATCACTTCATGGGAAATAGATGGGGAAACAGTGGAAACAGTGGCTGACTTTATTTTTCTGGGCTACTAAATCACTGCAGATGGTGATTGCAGCCATGAAATTAAAAGATGCTTGCTCCTTGGGAGAAAAGCTATGACCCACCTAGACAGCATATTAAAAAGCAGAGACATTACTTTGCCAACAAAGTTTCGTCTAGTCAAGGCTATGGTTTTTCCAGTAGTCACGTATGGACGTGAGAGTTGAACTGTAAAGAAAGCTGAGCGGGGAAGAATTGATGCTTTTGAACTGTGGTGTTGGAGAAGACTCTTGAGAATCCCTTGGACTGCAAGGAGATCCAACCAGTCTATCCTAAAGGAAATCAGTCCTGAATATTCATTGGCAGGACTGATGCTGAAGTTGAAACTGCAATACTTGGGTCACCTGATGTGAAGAGCTGACTCATTTGAAAAGACCCTGATGCTGGGGAAGATAGAAGGCAGGAGGAGAAGAAGACGACAGAGGATGAGATGGTTGGATGGCATCACCGACTCAATGGACATGAATTTGAGTAACTCCGGGAGTTGGTGATGGACAGAGAGGCCTGGTGTGCTGTGGTCCATGGAGTAGCAAAGAGTTGGACACAACTGAGTGACTGAACTGAAGTGACACAACAAATTACTACAAACTTAGAGTCGGACACGACTGAAGCGACTTAGCATCAGCAGTAGCAGCTTAAACCAATACTGATTTATTATTTCACAGTTTCTTTGGGTCAGGGCTCTTCTCTGGTCAGAGTTCAGCTGAGTCTTCTGCTTGGGGTCTCACAAGGTTGCAGTCAAGGTATGAGGCTGTCTTGTCATCTGGAGAAGGATTCACTTCCAGTTTCACTCAAATTCTCGGCAGAATTCATTCCCTGCAGTTGTAGGACTGAGGGCCCTGGCCTCTTGCTGGCTGTCTGCTGGCAGTAGTCCTCAGCTTCCTGAGACCATAGTCAGCTCCTAGAAAACACCCACAGTTCTTTGCAAATGAGCTTCCTCAATATGGCCAATGTATATGTGCCTGTGTGCATGCTAAGTCGCTTTAGTCGTGTCAGACTCTGTGCAACCCCACAGACTGTAGCCCACTAGGCTCCTCTGTCCATGGAATTTTCCAGGCAAGAATACTGGAATGGGTTGCCATTCCCTTCTCCAGGGAACCCTCCTGACCCAGGGATTGAAACCATGTCTCCTATGTCTCTTGCATTGGCATCGGGTGCTTCTTTATCACTATTGCCACCTGGGAAGCCCCAGTATGGCCAATTCCTTCATCAAATCAGCAAGGAGAGGCTCAGAGTGTTTCCTAGCAACACAGATGTCTTATATGGCTTTACATAGTCAAGGAACTACTTCCCATCACCTTTGCCATGTGCTGTTGGTTAGAACTAAGGGAAGGGATTACACATGAATTCATGTGACAAGAATGATGGGGGCGTCAGTTAAGAATCATTGATTCTTCATGTGACTAAAATGTTTTCTTGAACTAGCAAGATTTTAATGACTCAGTGGATAAAAATGACACATAAAACTTCACAAAAAATTTTTTTTAATTTATATATATTATTCAACATGGAATTATAATCTATTTTTATCAAATCAACAAAATATTTACTTCA
>SJYQ01003347.1:182450-245536 GCA_006410935.1 Redunca redunca | reverse complement strand
CTCGTTCCAGCAATAAGTAATAATTATTCATAGATTCATGGACTAATTAGAGGAAAAAACCAGGTATTTCATTAAAAATTGGATTTCCAACAAAACTGTAAGTTTATATTTACTGATTATTTATCAAAAATTATTATCTTTATATTGTATTATGTACTGGTCATGGCTATAATAGCTTAAACCAAAAGAAAAAATTTTAACCTTCATATACCTGTTAAGAAGACAATTTTAAGTTATATATATATGTTTATTTATATATATATTTGCAGAAAAGTAGTACAAACAATAAGACTTTCATGCTTAAAAATATATTACTTGAAGGTTAAATTCTGTGGCAGAGTTAAAATGGAAACGTGAGTTCAAGGAAGAAAAGAGAAATGGGCAAATTTCCAACTATTTTAAAAGGACCCATTCATGAATATGTAAAGACGTGATGTGTATATGCTAAGTCATTTCAGTAGTATCCTACTCTTTGCAACGCTATGGACTGTAGCCTGCCAGGTTCCTCTGTCCATGGGATTCTTGAGGCAAGAATACTAGAGTGGGTTGCCATTTCTTCCTCCAGAGAATCATCCCAACCCAGGGATGGAACCCTCATCTCTTGTGTCTCCTGCACTGGCAGGTGAATTCTTTACCACTGGCACCACCCGGGAAGCCTAAAAGACAAGGTGCTATGCTGTGCTTAGTCGCTCAGTCACGTCTCACTCTTGGAGACCCCACAGACTGTAGCTCACCAGGCTTCTCTGTCCGTTGGGATTCTCCAGGCAAGAATACTGAAGTGGGTTGCCATGCCCTCCTCCAGGGGATCTTCTCAGTCCAGGGATTGAACCTGGTCTCCCACATTGCAGGCAGATTCTTTGTTGTGTGAGCCATGGGGGAAGCCCCAGAATACTGGAGTGGGTAGCCTATCCCTTCTCCAGGGGAACTTCCCAACCCAGGAATTGAACCGGGGTCTCCTACATTACAGGTGGATTCTTTACCAGAAAAGACAAGTGGTGGATATCAAATCATTATAATACTTAGATTCCACTGGGCACTTTAAAAAGAGCAACTGAACAATTTTATTTTAAAATACTAACGTACTGCAAAATGTCCAATGCTACATCTTTTGCAATTATTTACACTGGTGATGAAAGAGTTAAGATGTTAACTTAAAGATGTGTGTGGGAGTTTATAATTTTTCAAAATTAATTTGAAAGTTTTAAGTTAAAAACTTAAAAGACTGCTGCTCTCTACAGCTACAAAATGCTGAGAACCGCTTCTGTTCCTAAACCCCATAAGGCTTCTCTTACACAGGCACCTTGATGGGAGGCCATTAACATCCATTCAGATTTGCTGACCACTGCTCCTAGAAAGCCAGACCAACTGCAAAAAAGAACAGGTCACTTCCGGCCCCTTTTCTCTTTTCTCTTTCTGTCCGAGTGGACATCTACTGCCTCCCTGCTCTGTAGTAACTCAGCTTGTTCAATACCAGGCAAGAGCATGCCGTGGACTTGGGCCGTGAAGAACCGGTCTCTTGGGCAGATACCAAAACCTCAGACAAGGCAGGGTTGAGATAAAGATCCATTTCTGAGAACATGAATTAAAGACAAGGACTATTTCAGAGAACCTGAACGGGATTTACTATTAAATAATAATAAACTGATGATGCAAAATAGCCATGATAAGTGCCTGGGGCTCCTGAAATTCCACCTGGTTTAGAACAGGATTTTCCCCAGGACCTGGCAAAGCAGAAAGCCTACAGACAATGTTGAGACATCCTGACCTGACTAAATGAGTTAAAGGAACTTAAACCCAGGATTTCCCTGGTGGTCCAGTGGTTAAAACTCTGTGCTCCACTTTAAGGCAGCTAAAATCCCACATGCCACTCTGAGTGGCAAAAAAAGTAAATAAAATAAAGGAATCCAAGATCCCCTGATTCCAAGGCCTCCTGTATAGGTTGAATTGGTGGCTGAAATGGTAAAGAATCTGAGACCCAGGTTCAATCACTGGGATCCCTTGGAGAAGTAATTCCCACTTCAGTATTCTTGCCTGGAGAATTCCACAGACAGAGGAGCCTGGTGGGCTACAGTCCATGGGGTCGCAAAGAGTCGGACACAACTGAGCTAGACTAACATTATAGATATGTTCAAGTCCTTATCCATGGACCTGTGAATGTGATCTTATTTGGAACTAGAGTCTTTGTAGATTTAATGGAGACATAAATTAAAACAAGATCCTCCTGGATTATGGTAGGCCCTGATCTAATTCCCGACATCCTTAAAAAAAGAGACACAGAGATAACAGACACACAGAGAAGTGAAGACCGGCAGAAATTGCAGTGATACAGCTAAAAGCCAAGAAACACCAGAGATGCTGGCAGGCACCAGAAACTAGGAAGAGGCAAGGAAGTATTCTTTCCCAGAGCCTTCAGAGGAGTCACAACCCTGGCAACCCCTTTATAGGGCCCCTGGCAACATCCTTCTAGCCTCCAGGACTGGGAGAGAATAAATTTCTGTCGTTTCAAGGTATCCAGCTTGGGATCACTTGTTAACAACTGTCCTAGGAAACTAATACACATTCCTATTGAGAGGGTATAAGAAATCTCAGGGAATCTGCCACTCACCTCCTATTTGGTTTTATGCAAGTTGCTAACCTTTCTATAACTCAATTCAATTCAGCCAAACATTTATTCACCGAATACCAGGGCCTGTCAATGTGTATTACACACTTGCACAATTGTCACAATGGTAAAAAAGACAAGACACACCAGTTCCTAACTCCGTGAAGTTTTCAGTCTAGAGAGGGAAAGACTGGAGGCTAAATAAAACTGTAAGTAAGGAGAGTAACCTCATGTCCTTTCAGTGTCATGTTTGGTCAGTATTTAATCAGGCCTGTCCAAGAACTCATTCCATAGAATATACCTTTGTTTGACTTTCCAATTTGCTTTTTGATTAGAGGCCCCCAAATATGGAGTTACATTTTAACTTGCAGATTGCTGTCCAGTACAAAAATAATAATAACAAAGGTAACCATTTTATTATCTGTAGACATTAATAGTCTTTTAAGGATTCCTTTCCTGGTATGCTACATACACCCGTCTTCCTCAAATGGTCTTGGAAACCAGTTTTGCCATCTTACTAGTTCCTTCATTCATAATGAGTTGAATATATTTTTGACACACATTCATTATATCTTTCTGTGAAAATCATGTTTTTAACATTTTTTCAATTTCACATCATGTTTTTAACTTTTGGAGAATTGTACTTTGATGTGGAATGATCATAAAACTCAAATGATATAATATGGAAAAGATTAATATGGTTCCTGAGAGTGAAAAAATTGGCTTAAAGCTCAACATTCAGAAAACGAAGATCATGGCATCTGGTCCCATCACTTCATGGGAAATAGATGGGGAAACAGTGGAAACAGTGTCAGACTTTATTTTTGGGAGCTCCAAAATCACTGCAGATGGTGACTGCAGCCATGAAATTAAAAGACGCTTACTCCTTGGAAGAAAAGTTATGACCAACCTAGATAGCATATTCAAAAGCAGAGATGTTACTTAGCCTAGTCAAGGCTATGGTTTTTCCTGTGGTCATGTATGGATGTGAGAGTTGGACTGTGAAGAAGGCTGAGCGCCAAAGAATTGATGCTTTTGAACTGTGGTGTTGGAGAAGACTCTTGAGACTCTTGAGAGTCCCTTGGACTGCAAGGACATCCAACCAGTCCATTCTGAAGGAGATCAACCCTGGGATTTCTTTGGAAGGAATGATGCTGAAGCTGAAACTCCAGTACTTTGGCCACCTCATGTGAAGAGTTGACTCATTGGAAAAAACTCTGATGCTGGGAGAGATTGGGGGCAGGAGGAGAAGGGGATGACAGAGGATGAGACGGCTGGATGGCATCACGGACTCAATGGACATGAGCCTGAATGAACTCCGGGAGATGGTGATGGACAGGGGGGCCTGGCGTGCTGCGATTCATGGGGTCACAAAGAGTCAGACATGACTGAGCGAATGAACTGAACTGAACTGAAATGGGACACGGTAGGTGGTCAATGTGTGTGAGCTCTCCCTCAGCAATGAGAAAAGCCTGGAAGATTCAGGAGAGGCAACATATTAGGGACTCTTTCCACTGCCAGGCTCCAATGTACACCAATACAGCTGTGGGTGTGCCTCGTTCTTTTCTTTGTTCTCTCCCTACTGCTCATCTTATTCTTGTCTCTTACTAAGGCAGACACCTTAACTGAATTTTTTCTAAGTTCTTAAGTCTTCTCTGTTGAGAACCTGAAAATTTTACCCATCTCACCCCTTCCTCCTGCTCTGAGCTCTTAGTCTCCTCTTCCCAGCCTCGGGAATTACTCATGGTCCAGCCATCCACCCCCATGGTTTCTTATCCATCTTCTGTAGGGACCCCTTAGACAGCATACTAAAAAGCAGAGGCATTACTGTGCCAACAAAGGTCCATCTAGTCAACTATGGTTTTTCCAGTAGTCATGTATGGATGTGAGAGTTGGACTATAAAGAAAGCTGAGCATCAAAGAATTGATGCTTTTGAATTGTGAGGTTGGAGAAGACTCTTGAGAGTCCCTTGGACTGCAAGGAGATCCAACCAGTCCATCCTAAAGGAGATCAGTCCTGAATATTCACTGGAAGGACTAATGCTGAAGCTGAAGTCCCATACTTTGGCCATCTGATGCAAAGAACTGACTCATTAGAAGAGACCCTGATGCTGGGAAAGATTGAAGGCAGGAAAAGGGGACAACAGAAGAAGAGATGGTTGGATGGCATCACCAACTTGATGGGCGTGAGTTTTAGCAAGCTCCTGGAGTTGGTGATAGACAGGGAAGCCTGGTGTGCTGCAGTCCATGGTGTCGCAAAGGGTCAGACATAACTGAGTGAATGAACTGACTGACTGAGGGACCCCTTGATTATTAAAAAAAAAAGTCTGATCTTATTTAGCATTCTTTTTCTTAATCCTTTGGACATAGTTTATTTTAAACTATAGGGCAAAATTTTATAGCTAAATCCAGAATTGTTGGTAAATTTTAGACAAGTCTTGGTAATCTTTGCCAAAGTGCAAAAGTAGTAAAATAGAAGCAAGTTTTCTGCACATTAAAAAATATGCAGGGACAATGCTCTACATTGTTTCTAAGACACTCAAGAAATGTAAGTATTTTCAAAAAAAACAACTAGGTAAGTTACACTTCACCTCACTAGGACAGCTTCATCCCTGAGCTTGTAAAGAATATTCAGCAACAATTTCTAAAAATTGTGCCCTTCTTCAAGAGTTAAAAAGACTAGAAACAGGGATGAATTCCAGCATCCACAGGCCAGTATAAGAAGCACAGTGTATAGTTTCTGCACAGATAGAGGTGGCTGCAGAGAAGAGGGGACAGAAGCAAGTCACTGAGAACCTGAACCTATAGGACTTGTTAAGCTTGACGGCAAGAAGAAGGGCCAGGTGTATGGGAAGAGCCCAGAGAAGAGACTTTGGGTGAACAAATTACATAGCTAGGAACCGTATAGGAAAGGGATAATCCATTTATTTATCTAACATTTGCACAGAGGCAAATTTTGTTTCAGAAATTTAGTAATGTTTTTCAAATGCTGTTTAAAGTAAAATTTACAGTGCTATATCTAATAATATTAGTGAAACTAGATATACAATTGTTTTTTCTCTTCCTCACCATCAGTGCATTATTCTCTCCTTGATATAGTTATTTTAAAATTTTCTTGTTGTTCAGTCTGTAGGTCAAGTCCAACTCTTTGAGACTCCATGGACTGCAGCATATCAGCCTTCCCTGTCCTCCACTCTCTCCTGGAGTTTGTTCAAATTCATATCCATTGAGTTGGTGATGCCATCCACCCATCTCACCCTCTGTCTTCTCCTGCACCTTCTGCCTTCAATCTTTCCCAGCATCAGGGTCTTTTCCAAAGAGTTTTGGCATCAGATGGTCAAAGCATTGGAACTTCAGCTTCAGCATCAGTCCTTCCAATGTATATTCTGCATTAATCTCCTTTAGGATTGACTGGTTTGATCCCCTTTCAGTCCAAGAGACTCTCAAGAATGTTCTCCAGCACCACAGTTCAAAAGCATCTATTTTTTTGGCACTCAATCTTCATTATGGTCCAAATCTGACATCCATGCATGACTACTGGAAAAACCATAACTTTGACTATGCAGACCTTCGTCGGCAAAGTGATGTCTCAACTTTTTAGTATGCTGGCTAGGCTTGTCATAGCTTTCCTTCCAAGGAGTAAGGGACTTTTAATTTCATGGCTGCAGTCACTGTTCACAGTGATTTTGGAGCCCAAGAAAATAAAATGTTACTGTTTCCACTTTTTACCCTTCTATTTGCCATTAAGTGATGGGACCAGATGCCATGATATTAGTTTTTTTAATGTTGAGTATTAAGAATAGATTTATTCTATTCACAGGATAGTGGATGAAGATGTGTACCTGAGTCCTGCAGACAAGAAAATTGGACCATGGTAACTGTTGCCACCTTGTGGTAGATTGGAAGAAATTCACAGTATCTTGATGCTTCACCACCCAGGTGTTCTTTCACCATGTTGCGTTTGACATTTACTCTTCGCCAGGCCCTGGCTAAGATAATCAAGGTGTGTAGAACACAGAATGCAGTCATCCAGGCACAATTTATTGTTAAAACATTGTCGTAGGAAACAGCACTTTTTTGGGGTGGGGGTGATGGAAGAACCGGAAAGACTTTCCCCAAAAAGCAAAATCCAAGATAGCCAGCATGTGTAACCAGGCTGACTCTAGTCTATGTGGCTTTCTGTGATGAAAGTAATTTCCCAAGCAGGAATTTTTTTGCCCATTCTTACTGGTTCTTTCTCAGTAATAAGAAAGGAGAAGAGAGATTGGGAGTTTGGGATTGACATGTACATCCCGTGGTATTTAAAATAGATAACCAACAAGGACTTACTGTACAGCACACAGAATTCTGCTCAGTATTCTGTAATAACCTCAATGGCAAAATAATTTTTAATTTTTAAAAATAAATATAGTATTTTTTAATTATAAAAGAAGAAGAAGAGGAAAGATGCATTGCCGACTAGCTTCAGAACCTCAGAGAGCATGGGGAGCGCTCTCTCCATTTCTCTGCCTCTCCAGATACATTCTCCACCAACCTTCATCCTGCCCTGCCCCCAGAAGGCTGACCAGTGCCAACTGCCTCTGTCCTCTGTGTCGAACACTGACGTAGTTCCCATTCAGAGAATACTTGTAGAGTGGAGGCATTGGCAAAAGATCTGCCAAAGGAAGGAGAATTCAATCTGATATTTATGCCCAGATTCTCTCCCATCCAGGCAAGGATACCACAATGAAAAGTCTCAGTTTTTCTCACCCTTTTCATTTCAGAGCCAGAGGTGGTAACTGGGACAGGCTGTTGTTAGCTCCAGAGTGTTACATACAGTTCAGTTCAGTTCAGTCACTCAGCCGTGTCCAATTCTTTGCAACCCTGTGGACTACAGCATGCCAGGCTTCCCTGTCCATCACCAACTCCCAGAGTTTACTCAAACTCATGTCCATCAAGTCTGTGATGCCATCCAACTATCTTATCCTCTGCTGTACCCTTCTCCTCCTACCTTCAAGCTTTCCCAGCATTGGGTCTTTTCCAAATGGTCATTTCTTCACATCAGGTGGCCAAAGTATTAGTCTTGCACTAATCCTTGTGGTTTTCCTATACTCTGCCAACGCCTTTGTAAATAATCCCTTCAATTATCCTGATTTAAATGTGCCATTGGTTTCCTTCTTCCCTGGCTGACATAAAAAAATTAATTAAAAAATTGTTGAGTATATAAATTCTATGTAAACGGGTACTTCCCTGGTGGTGCAGTGGTTTACTTTGCCTTCCCCTGCAGGGGTTGCTGGTTCAATCCCTGGTTGGGGAGCTAAGATTCCACATGCTTCATGGCCAAAAAACTAAAACATAAAACAGAAGTGATATTGTAACAAATTCAATAAAGACTAAAAATGGTCCACATTTTAAAAATCTTTAAAATAAATAAATGTTATGTAAATGAATTCAGTAACTGAATGAATAAAGGCATGAATGAATGAATGAGCGCTGAGATGAATGTATGAGAATTGAATGCAGATGGGTAAAATGTATTAATATTTCATGCAGGAATAAGTGAATAATGACTAAGCAAATGAATAATACCTACGTGAAAACATGAATGGAAGTGTAAATGAAGAATGAACTCATAAAAACATGAATTGAGACTAGTTTGAATCTATCTGAATGCTTGACTTCACCACCTCCCATGCTTCCATCTGCTAGAACACTGCAAAGAGAAGGAACGATGAACTCCCCAAAATAGGACTGTTACACAGAAACGGAGTTTAGAGAGAGGCACTCAGAGCTTAGGTTAGGAAAAAAGTTTCAAGAAAAGAGTAAGTTAATTTTTAAAAGGTCAGAGAGTAAAGGTAAAGTTATCCTTAGAGGGGCAGAAAACACAGAGTAGAAAGATTAAGCTCCTTTGTCCTAGAAGGAAATTAACAGTTCAGAGACAAGGAGCCATGGGATGTGAAGCCAGCCAGTAACTATTTTCTTCTTCTTTTTTTTAAAGAGCATCTACATTTTTAATAAAACCAACTGAATGACTTTGAAGTTGAATGACATTGCATAATTAACTCATTACAGAATGAAATTTTTAGGAAACAAAATGTAGAATGGATATAAACAACACTTTAAAGGTGATCACATGTGGCTTGGGATCAAAGTCTAGCATTGGAATACTGTTTCAAGGATGACTGAACCGTATTAGTGAGTCACCAAAGGAATAAAATGCGTGAAAATTCTAGGTAGCTCATTCCTCTGCCTTCAGATAAAATCTCCCCAAATTGACCTAGGTGATGTGATTATTGTCTGTTTTAAGCACTCCTAGGGAATAAGACTCAAACAAATTTTCTTGAAGTACAAAAATTTAAAGGTAACGTACTAACCATAGACTACATATTTAAAACACGTAGTTTAAACATATTAAACATACTAAAGAAGAATCTAGTTGTTTATAAGAACTAATCTCAAACATGTTTAAACATAGTAAACATACTAAAACAATCTAGTTGTTACAAGAACTAATCGCAAAATATACATATGGGAATTTACACATATTTAGAAGTTATCGAAAATCTGTGTGTAATCTAGTTGTTGTTTAGTCGGTAAGTCATGTTTGACTCTTGAGACCCCTCTTTTGAGACCCCATGGACTGTAATCTGCCAGACTCCTCTGTCCATGGGATTTTCCAGGCAGGAATACTGGAGCAGCTTGCCATTTCCTTCTCCAGGGGGTCTTCCCAACCTAGGGAGTGAACCTGGGTCTCCTGCATTGGCACGTGGATTCTTTACCACTGAACCACCAGGGAAGCTCATCTGTAAACTAGGAGATGAAGAAAACTCGTTTTTGCCGCTAGAGCTTACCACTGCAGGCTGGCTGTGCCGAAGGGTTCGCAGCCATACATCCGTCCCTCCCTCCCACTCGAGCTGCATTGTGGGTCTGGGGAAGAAGCTGCTATCTGGGTTTCTTTCCTTTGGGCTGTTTATGGCAGAGGTATATTATGCTCGATCTCAGCCAGGAAAGAATACAATGTCCGCCAAGTTTCTGAAGAGTGAACTGACTACTGCCTGCTTGAGAGCACAGGTGCTAATCCTCGCGGGCCATCACCAGGCTGAGCTTCAAAGCACCTTTTGTTTTAGGATTCCACATGGTCGTCATCACTCTCATCGCTGTTGTCATTCTCCTCCTCTTCCCTCTTCAACATTTTCAGATATCTACTAGCTAAAATCGTCTTTGATGATGTATCTGCAAGAGGCTAAAAAGTTTCCAATTCCTCCGCAGTATTTGATAAATCACTGTGAGTGCTTTCTTTTCTTTTCCACTCGGGTTGCTACAGGAATAGGTGGTGAGATAGTGAACAGTGTTGCATGACCTTGGCCGTGAGCACCAGGGCTTCCTGGACACCTCATGGGGAGCTCTTTATGAAGACTCAGATGTGGGACAAGGGCAACGGCAGCAGCCGCTGCTTCCCGCACTTGTTCTTGCCCAGGACCACGTCTGCTTTCTCCGCTCCCCACCCCCGCAGCAGTAGCCACGTGGGAGTTACAGTGTCTGGCCAGCAACCATTGCCATGAGGATCAGATAAGATATAAACGTGATAGAAATGGAAGCATCTAAACGCTACATCTGGGTGCAGAGGTGGGGGGAATCAATGAAATATTTTTAAGACTCAGGTGTTATCCATTCAACTGTGGGGTTATGTTGCAGAAACCCCTTTTCAAAGGAGCATGGCCCTTACATGGGCCATGTAAGGTCACAGTAGAAGGTCACTGATTTAACTGACTTGTTCTTAAAATAAGACCCTTGGTTGAGATCTAGGCTAAAACATGCAGAGGATAGAATTAAAAGCAGTTTCAAAGCTGTGGTACATATACACAATGGAGTATTACTCAGCCATTAAAAAGAATACATTTGAATCAGTTCTAAGGAGATGGATGGAGCTGGAACCGATTATACAGAGTGAAGTAAGCCAGAAAGAAAAACACCANAAAAAAAAAAAATCCAACAATAAAAATAAATAAATAAATAAAAGCAGTTTCGATCACAAAGAACCAAATGATCATCTGAGCCCATGTTTACTAATTTCCTCTTGCTTGAGTTCAAATTCATATTTAATAATTAAAGAGAGATTAAAGGACACATCCATATTTACAAATATAGACTGGGGAGTACACAATTCTCATGCTAGAAACTTGTGGTAGTCTTAAAAATTGTCATTCAGAAAAAGGGTCATGACTGTTGCTCTAGAAATCCAATTTTTTAGGGAATGTTCTTAAGAAGATAATCACACAGATATAAGAAGATATAAGGGCCAAAAGTTCACTGCAGTATTTCTCACACATGTTAAAAGAGACCAGTAAGTTAATGCCCATTATTGGGAGACTATAAAGCAATAACTAATAACAACAACACTTGTCAAGCATTGATCTAAGTATATATTAACTCATTTAATTGTTGCAATAATCTTAAAAAGAAGAAAGCACTGTTTTACCCAATTTAGAGAGGAGGAAACTGAGACATAGAATTCAATTTAATTTCACAAAGCTAGAAATTGATGGGACTAGCGTTTGAATTCAAGCAGTCTGGTTCAACGTCTAGGTGCTTAAAGCTATGCCATGCTGCCTTTATATCTTCAGAATTCTCTAGCATGTTTATCTTTATTGATAAGGAAAGATGCCTACAAAATATTGGCCTAAAAATATCGTTACAGAATAACACATACAACCAGATCCTACACATGAAAAATTATAAACAAAAGCACAGAGAGAAATCTAGATGAATGGTCCCCCAAATGGTGATTTTTCACAGTTCAGTTCAGTCGCTCAGTCGTGTCTGACTCTTTTCGACCCCACGAATCGCAGCACGCCAGGCCTCCCTGTCCATCACCAGCTCCCAGAGTTCACTCACGTCCATCGAGTCAGTGATGCCATCCAGCCATCTCATCCTCTGTCATCCCCTTCTCCTCCTGCTCCCAATCCCTCCCAGCATCAGAGTCTTTTCCAATGAGGCAACTCTTCGCATCAGGTGGCCAAAGTATTAGAGTTTCAGCTTCAGCATCATTCCCTCCAAAGAAATCCCAGGGCTGATCTCCTTCAGAATGGACTGGTTGGATCTCTTTGCAGTCCAAGGGACTCTCAAGAGTCTTCTCCAACACCACAGTTCAAAAGCATCAATTCTTCAGCCTTCAGCTTTCTTCACAGTCCAACTCTCACATCCATACATGACCACAGGAAAAACCATAGCCTTGACTAAATGGACCTTTCTCGGCAAAGTAATGTCTCTGCTTTTCAATATGCTATCTAGGTTGGTCATAACTTTTCTTCCAAGGAGTAAGCGTCTTTTAATTTCATGGCTGCAGTCACCATCTGCAGTGATTCTGGAGCCCCCAAAAATAAAGTCTGACACTGTTTCCACTGTTTCCCCATCTATTTCAATTACTATGTATCATTTTAACAAAACTGATAAAGTTAATGTTCCAAAATTAAGTACCACCTTACTTGGACACTCACTCATCTCACATGTAGGAACATCGTCATCTTTCACACATCGTTGTAGATACTGTAGACCAAGGCCCCCACAGCACTCTGGCCTTGCTGCAGTAACTACACAGTTTTGTCTCTGATACTCAAGTGCTATCTACCTCTACCATTCTAGAATCCCAACATCCCCACTGATATCTAGGAGTTCCATTTCAAGACACCAACTATACAACTTGCAGAAAACAGCGATAACCAGACTTTTTGGGTAAATGTCAGTGGCTTCTCGCCAGTGCATTTCTTATTATCTAAGTAAAGCAAGTGCATCTGGCCCTCCTGGGGAACACAGGTTAAGAGTTCTTAGACTTTCCATAGTAAATCTATTCTAATATTTCCTACACCAAGATCCAACTCAATTCCATGGCAAGGAAGTTCTGGAAACTCCATTTCAGTTACAGTAAGCTTTCATTATGTTCAGGTTTCAAAGCACCATCACAACACTTCAAACCAATTTTAGAGTCTCTGCCAGAGGATAAGTCTTGAGTCATCAGTAAGTACCTCCATGTCAACAAATCCCCTTTCTCTGGAGTTCGATGGTAATAACAAGATCCACTCATCTATCTTTCCCCTCATTCTTTTCTGATTAAATTAGCAAACTTCTGCAATTCCTTTGATGGACTATTTATTTGTTCCTAGAATAAGGCTCATGATTTACTTCTAAAGCTGGGCCTAGAACTGACTGGTTATAAGCCTAGAGATAATAAGGGGTTGTAGTGAAAGGTCTTGAGGAGAACCAGCATCATCTTGTGAGATATGGACATCACATAGGGTCATTGCCTGCCTCTAGGCAAGAGAAGGACAGAGCTGTTTCATTTTATTATTATTGAAGTATAATTGCTTTGAAGTGTTGTGTTAGTTTCTGTTGTACAACAAAGTAAATCAGCTCTGTATATACATATATCGCCTCCCTATTGCACCTGCCTCCTTTGTCTCCCATCCGCCCCCTAGGTGACCAGAGAACACCAAGCTGAGCTTCTTGTGGGTACAGCAGGCTCCCACCAGCTCTCTATTTCACGCGTGGTAGTGTATCTGTGTCAGTGCTACTCTCCCAATTCATTCCACCCTCCCCTTCCCGCCCCCCGCCCCGCGTCCACATGTCCATTGTCTACATCTGCATGGAAGCAACCTAAATGTCCACCAATAGATGAATGGATAAAGAAGAGGTGGTACATATATACAACGGAATATTAGTCATAAAAAGGAATGATATTGGGTCATTTGTAGAGCTGCTTCCCTGGTGGCTCAGAGGTTAAAGCGTCTGCCTACGATGCGGGAGACCCGGGTTCGATCCCTGGGTTGGGAAGATCCCCTGGAGAAGGAAATGGCAACCCAGTCCAGTACTCTTGCCTGGAGAATCCCATGGATGGAGGAGCCTGGTGGGCTACAGTTCACAGGATCGCAAAGAGTCGGACACGACTGAGTGACTTCATTACTACTACTAGAGAGACCTAGTCTGTCATACAGAATAAAGTAAGTCAGAAAGAGAAAAACAAATATTATATATTAATGCATATACATGGAATCTAGAAAAATGGTACAAATAAACCTAGGGGTGGTGGCCCAGAGGAGCTACCCCATATCCAAGCAGTGGTGGCTTCACGGGCTCAGGAGGGCCGAAAGGAGCTACTCCCCATTCAAGGTCAGGAGGGGCGGCTGTGAGGAGATACCCCTCGTCCAAGGTAAGGAGCAGCGGCTGCACTTTGCTGGAGCAGCCGTGAAGACATACCCCACGTCCAAGGTAAGAGAAACCCAAGTAAGACGGTAGGTGCTGTGAGAGGGCATCAGAGGGCAGACACACTGAAACCATAATCACAGAAAACTAGTCAGTCTAATCACACTAGGACCACAGCCTTGTCTAAGTCAAGGAAATTATGGCCATGCCGTGTGGGGCCACCCAAGATGGGCAGGTCACGGTGGAGAGGTCTGACAGAATGTGGTCCACTGGAGAAGGGAATGGCAAACCACTTCAGTATTCTTGCCTTGAGAACCCCATGAACAGTATGAAAAGGCAAAATGATAGGATACTGAAACAGGAACTCCGCAAGTCGGTAGGTGCCCAATATGCTACTGGAGATCAGTGGAGAAAAAACTCCAGAAAGAATGAAGGGATGGAGCCAAAGCAAAAACAACACCCAGTTGTGGATGTGACTGGTGATAGAAGCAAGGTCTGATGCTGTAAAGAGCAATATTGCTTAGGAACCTGGAATGTTAGGTCCATGAATCAAGGCAAACTGGAAGTGGTCAAACAGGAGATGGCAAGAGTGAACATCAATATTTTAGGAACCAGCGAACTAAAATGGACTGGAATGGTTGAATTTAACTCAGATGACCAGTATATCTACTACTGTGGGCAGGAATCCCTTAGAAGAAATGGAGTAGCCATCATGGTCAACAAAAGAGTCTGAAATGCAGTACTTGGATGCAATCTCAGAAACGACAAAAAGATCTCTGTTCGTTTCCAAGGCAAACCATTCACTATCACAGTAATCCAAGTCTATGCCCCAACCAGTAACACTGAAGAAGTTGAAGCTGAACAGTTCTATGAAGAACTATAAGACCTTTTAGAACTAACACCCAAAAGAGATGTCCTTTTCATTATAGGGGACTGGAATGCAAAAGTAGGAAGTCAAAAAACACCTGGAGTAACAGGCAATGTTGGCCTTGGAATGCAGAATGAAGCAGGGCAAAGGCTAACAGAGTTTTGCCAAGAAAATGCACTGGTCATAGCAAACACCCTGTTCCAGTAACACAAGAGAAGATTCTACACATGGACATCACCAGATGGTCAATAACAAAATCAGATTGATTATATTCTTTGCAGCCAAAGATGGAGAAGCTCTATACGGTCAGCAAAAATAAGACCGGGAGCTGACTGACTCAGATCATGAACTTCTTATTGCCAAATTCAGACTTAAATTGAAGAAAGTAGGAAAAACTACTAGACCATTCAGGTAGGACCTAAACCAAATCCCTTATGATTGTACAGTGGAAGTGAGAAATAGATTTAAGGGACTAGATCTGATAGACAGAGTGCCTGATGAACTATGGACAGAGGTTCATGACATTGTACAGGAGACAGGGATCAAGACCATCCCCGTGGAAAAGAAATGCAAAACAGCAGAATGGCTGTCTGAGGAGGCCTTGCAAATAGCTGTGAAAAGAAGAGAAGCAAAAAGCAAAGGAGAAAAGGAAAGACAGAAGTATCTGAATGCAGAGTTCCAAAGAATAGCAAGGAGATATAAGAAAGCCTTCCTCAGCGATCAGTGCAAAGAAATAGAGGAAAACAACAGAATGGGAAAGACTGGCGATCTCTTCAAGAAAATTAGAGATACCAAGGGAACATTTCATGCAAAGATGGGCTCAATAAAGGACAGAAATGGTATGGACCTAACAGAAGCAGAAGATATTAAGAAGAGGTGGCAAGAATACACAGAAGAACTGTACAAAAAAGAGTTTCACGACCCAGATAATCACGATGGTATGATCACTCATCTAGAGCCAGACATCCTGGAATGTGTAGTCAAGTGGGCCTTAGAAAGCATCACTATGAACAAAGCTAGTGGAGGTGATGGAATTCCAGTTGAGCTATTTCAAATCCTAGGAGATGATGCTGTGAAAGTGCTATACTCAATATGCCAGCAAATTTGGAAAACTCAGCAGTGGCCACAGGACTGGAAAAGGTCAGTTTTCATTCCAATCCCAAAGAAAGGCAATGCCAAGGAATGCTCAAACTACTGCTCAGTTGCATTCATCTCACATGCTAGTAAAGTAATTCTCAAAATTCTCCAAGCCAGGCTTCAGCAGTAAGTGAACCGTGAACTTCCAGATGTTCTTAGGCTTCAGCAATATGTGAACCATGAACTTCCAGATGTTCAGTGGTTTTAGAAAAAGCAGAGGAACCAGAGATCAAATTGCCAACATTCGCTGGATCATGGAAAAAGCAAGAGAGTTCCAGAAAAACATCTATTTCTGCTTTATTGACTATGCCAAAGCCTTTGACTGTGTGGATCACAATAAATTGTGGAAAATTCTGAAAGAGATGGGAATACCACACCACCTGACCTGCCTCTTGAGAAACCTATATGCAGGTCAGGAAGCAACAGTTAGAACTAGACATGGAACAACAGACTGGTTCCAAATAGGAAAAGGAGTACGTCAAGGCTGTATATTGTCACCCTGCTTATTTAACTTCTATGCAGAGTACATCATGAGAATCGCTGGGCTGGAAGAAGCACAAGCTGGAATCAAGATTTCCAGGAGAAATATCAATAACCTCAGATATGCAGATGACACCACCCTTATGACAGAGAGTGAAGAGGAACTAAAAATCCTCTTGATGAAAGTGAAAGAGGAGAGTGAAAAAGTTGGCTTAAAGCTCAACATTCAGAAAACTAAGATCATGGCATCTGGTCCCATCACTTCATGAGAAATAGGTGGGGAAACAGTGGAAACAGTGTCAGCCTTTATTTTTGGGGTCTCCAAAATCACTGCAGATGGTGACTGCAGCCATAAAATTAAAAGACGCTTACTCCTTGGAAGGAAAGTTGTGACCAACCTAGATAGCATATTCAAAAGCAGAGATATTACTTTGCCAACAAAGGTCTGTCTAGTCAAGGCTATGGTTTTTCCTGTGGTCATGTATGGATGTGAGAGTTGGACTGTGAGGAAAGCTGAAGGCTGAAGAATTGATGCTTTTAAACTGTGGTGTTGGAGAAGACTCTTGAGAGTCCCTTGGACTGCAAGGAGATCCAACCAGTCCATCCAGAGGAGATCAGTCCTGGGTGTTCATTGGAAGGACTGATGCTGAAACTGAAACTCCAGTACTTTGGCCACCTGATGCAAAGAGTTGACTGATTGGAAAAGACTCTGATGCTGGGAGGGATTCGGGGGCAGGAGGAGAAGGGGACAACAGAGGATGAGATGGCTGAATGGCATCACCGACTCGATGGACATGAGTATGAGTGAACTCCAGGAGTTGGTGATGGACAGGGAGGCCTGGCGTGCTGTGATTCATGGGGTCGCAAAGAGTCGGACACGACTGAGTGACTGAACTGAACTGCACTAAAACCTATTTGCAGGGCCTGAATAGGGACACAGCTCTTTCTGATAGTAAGGCTCAGGGAAATCTGAGATTTAAGGGTCTCAGACTCATCCCCCCGTCCCAGGTCTCAGGGTCCCTTTCTTTCCCATTATGGCCCTGACTTTGACATAGGAGATCTGGTGAAGCTGTGCATCTAGTCTGCCTTCTTGGCGCTCTGTCACCCTTCTAATCAGATCTGAGCCTGATTTCCAGGATATTCTGATACTCATGAGCTCCTTTTCTGGGCTGTGTAAGAGTGATTGACTTGGGCTAAAACCAGATCAACTATGGCCACATTCATCAGGGCTGTGGCTAATTTTTCCCTGGCAGTACTCTGGGACTTTGCCTTCTCCTGAACCAAGACTCAGGAAGGATGTTTAGATGTGAGGGTGAAGGCACTTTCTCTTCCTGTAGCAACCTCTGCTAGCTGGAAGAGGACATATTCTGAGGGTACATAGGGAACAGGAGACACTGGAGACCCCAGACTTCCCAGCACACACTACTGTGGCTCCTTATGTTCTGTAGGATCCAGCCATCCTCACAGTTTGGCTAAACCCGTCTTTAGCTGCTTATACTATTCAAGTCCCAGCTTTTAATAATAGCTGTCCTGCAGAGTTATTTGGAAAACTAGAGATTATAAAAATAGATATGCTGCAGTATTTAATAAAGTATATAATCAGAAAAAATTACTACAGTTATTTTGATCTGGAATAGAAATAGCAACCATGAGTGGTGGAAGGGCAATGCTGTGCCCAACAATTAACACAAAATTTAAAAAAATCATTAGAGTGAGAGGCATTTTTGGAACCCACAAGTCTCATTAGGGTTCTGTCAGACTTTATTTTTTTGGGCTCCAAAATCACTGCAGATGGTGACTGCAGCCATGAAATTAAAAGACGCTTACTCCTTGGAAGAAAAGTTATGACCAACCTAGGCAACATATTCAAAAGCAGAGACATTACTTTGCCGACTAAGGTCCGTCTAGTCAAGGCTATGGTTTTTCCTGTGGTCATGTATGGATGTGAGAGTTGGACTGTGAAGAAGGCTGAAGGCTGAAGAATTGATGCTTTTGAACTGTGGTGTTGGAGAAGACTCTTGAGAGTCCCTTGGGCTGCAAGGAGATCCAACCAGTCCATTCTGAAGGAGATCAGCCCTGGGATTTCTTTGGAAGGAATGATGCTAAAGCTGAAACTCCAATACTTTGGCCACCTCATGCGAAGAGTTGACTCATTGGAAAAGACTCTGATGCTGGGAGGGATTGGGGGCAGGAGGAGAAGGGGACAACAGAGGATGAGATGGGTGGATGGCATCACCGACTCGATGGACGTGAGTCTGAGTGAACTCCACGAGTTGATGATGGATAGGGAGGCCTGGCATGCTGCGATTCATGGGGTCGCAAAGAGTCGGACACGACTGAGCGACTGAACTGAACTGAACCCCCAAACTTGGTTTTGCCTCTTTTGTGGGTGTCAAGCCAAAGAGTGGGAGAAAGGAGGATTTATTACTCCCAGTAACTAGGGAGTACACTGGAATCTTTCCAATGCAGTGTCTCCCCAGGCAGCAAAACTGGGGAAGTTTTAAGCTAAGGGTACCTGTATATTCATGAAGGGGTTTGGTTGCTTTATTCATACTGATGAAGGGGCTTAAACAGAGGAGAATTCAGCATAGCGCTAAGGCAAAGGTTGATAGAATCCAGGCTCCAGTTAAAGTCACCAGGGTCAGCAAAGTTGGCATCATCATTCCTTAGGTTCCAGTTAGTCTAGTGGCTGCATGTTCAAGACGGTTTATATCCTGCAAAACAGCTCAAGAATGTGTTTCAGGCTAATCTCTGCCTTCAAAACAGAACTAGGACTCTTTGCAACTGATATATGGTCTTCAATATGGTTAAATTCCTGGAGAAAGAAATGGCAACCCACTCCAGTATCCTTGCCTGGAAAATCCCATGGAGAGAGGAGCCTGGTAGCTACAGTCCAAGGGGTCACAAAGAGTTGGACATGGCTGAGCACACACACACGGTTAAATTATTTCCCTGGCCTAACAGCAATTGTTTATTCTTACAATTCTTTTATTTCTTTAACTTTCTTTCCTTATTAACTGTTGAGATCCATTCTCCTGCAAAAGCAAGCACTGTGGCCAGGCTTAGATCCCAAAATGACTTAGGCCTAACATGGCTTCTCTTATGTCAAGAAAATTATGTCTAGTTCTTTTCCTTCCAGACCCCCTACCCTATTTGTCTACAGTTGTGGGTATGGTAGAGGGGCCTTTCAGGGTTCTGGGAGCTATGAGAATAGCCCAGAAGTTGGGGAATGGCCCTGTCCTCACCAAATTCACAGCTTTAATGCTAGAATCCTGTTCCTGTTGTTGTCAGATCACAGCTCTGTACTCACACCACAACGCCCTCACCCCTCAACACCCTGTCCTCATAATTGGTGTTCAGGACTTTGCATACCTCTGCCTTTTACCCTGGGACTGCTCTTAGCTGGCTGCTGATGAGGGCTAGAGGGCTGGGCCCTGGAGAGAGGGAGAGAAAGTACTACCGTGGAGGACTTCCCTGGTGGTCCAATGATTAAGACTCCACACTTCCAATGCAGGGGGCTTGAGTGTGACCCTTAGTGGGGAGCTAAGATCCTGGGTTTGATCTCTGGGTGGGGAACTAAAATCCCATAGGATGCCTGCAGTGTTTCCAAAAAATAAACAAATAAATAATTTTTTTTTTTAAGTATTGCTATGCAGCTGTAAATGGCCATCTCTGAGGAGCCTGATAAAACTGTGCTTGGTACTCAGAAAGAGGGGCTTCCCAGGTGACTTGGTGGTAAAGAATCCGCCTACCAATGCAGAAGACTCAGGTCTGATCCCTGGGTTGGGAAGATCCCCTGGAAAATAAGATGGCAACTCACTGAAGTATTCTTGCCTTGGGAAACCCATGGACAGAATATCCTGTGGGCTATAGTCCATGGGACCGCAAATCAGTCACCCATGACTTAGTGACTTAGTGACTAAATAACTAAGAGAGAGCCATACACCCACCCCATGTCTCTGTAGTTGTTCCCTCCTTCCAGCTCCTCTCTCCTGCCGGATCCACCCCAGAATCGCCCACCATCCAGTTTGCTGATTCCCGTACATGCTACTTCTTATACTACTATCTCTATACAGTCCCTACACATAATTAAGGCATTGATGAGGTTCAGGACATACTACCCCAAACTATGGCAACTTGGCATATTAATTGGCTTTAGCCGAAAAAAATTTTTAAGAAAGGTAGATGCCGGAATTTCACTCTGACCTACCCCTTTCCCCTACTTCGCTGAAATAGCTCATAAAATTCCTGTGTGAAAGGTACCCTAGGAGGAACGAAGACATTCTTATGATGATGATGGGAATTTGGAGCCAAGGAATTTGTACAACCTAACCTGGAAAATCCTATGGGCAGAGGAGCCTGGTAGCCTGCAGTCCATGGGGTCTCGAAGAGTCAGACACAACTGAGCAACTTCACTTTCACTTTTCACTTTCATGCATTGGAGAAGGAAATGGCAACCCACTCCAGTGTTCTTGCCTGGAGAATCCCAGGGACAGGCTGCTGTCTATGGGGTCGTACAGAGTTGGACACGACTGAAACGACTTAGCAGCAGCAGCAACCTTATTAAAACCAACCTTTATGCAAACTGGATACAGCCACTATGGAAGACAGTATGGAGATTCCTTAAAAAGCTGGGAATAAAACCACCATATGACTCAGCAATCCCATTCCTAGGCATATACTCTGAGGAAAACAAAATTGAAAAAGCCACATGTACCCCAATGTTCATTGCAGCTCTATTTACAATAGCTAGAACTGGAAGCAACCTAGATATCCATCAACAGATGAATGGATAAAGAAGCTGTGGTACATATATACTATATACTCAGTTCAGTTCAGTCACTCAGTTGTGTCCGACTCTTTACCACCCCATGAATCGCAGCACACCAGGCCTCCCTGTCCATCACCAATTCCCGGAGTTCACTCAAACTCATGTCCATCGAGTCGGTGATGCCATCCAGCCATCTCATCCTCTGTCGTCCCCTTCTCCTCCTGCCCCGAATCCCTCCCAGCATCAGAGTCTTTTCCAATGAGTCAACTCTTTGCATCAGGTGGCCAAAGTATTGGAATTTCAGCTTTAGCATCAGTCCTTCCAATGAACACCCAAGACTGATCTCCTCTGGATGGACTGGTTGGATCTCCTTGCAGCCCAAGGGACTCTCAAGAGTCTTCTCCAACACCACAGTTCAAAAGCAGCAATTCTTTGGCGCTCAGCCTTCTTCACAGTCCAACTCTCACATCCATACATGACCACTGGAAAAACCATAGCCTTGACTAGATGGACCTTTGTTGGCAAAGTTGTCTCTGCTTTTGAATATGCTATCTAGGTTGGCCACAACTTTCCTTCCAAGGAGTAAGCGTCTTTTAATTTCATGGCTGCAGTCACCATCTGCAGTGATTTTGGAGACCCCAAAAATAAAGGCTGACACTGTTTCCACTGTTTCCCCACCTATTTCTCATGAAGTGATGGGACCAGATGCCATGATCTTAGTTTTCTGAATGTTGAGCTTTAAGCCAACTTTTTCACTCTCCTCTTTCACTTTCATCAAGAGGCTTTTTAGTTCCTCTTCACTCTCTGTCATAAGGGTGGTGTCATCTGCATATCTGAGGTTATTGATATTTCTCCTGGAAATCTTGATTCCAGCTTGTGCTTCTTCCAGCCCAGCGTTTCTCATGATGTACTCTGCATAGAAGTTAAATAAGCAGGGTGACAATATACAGCCTTGACGTACTCCTTTTCCTATTTGGAACCAGTCTGTTGTTCCATGTCTAGTTCTAACTGTTGCTTCCTGACCTGCATATAGGTTTCTCAAGAGGCAGGTCAGGTGGTCTGGTATTCCTATCTCTTTCAGAATTTTCCAGTTTATTGTGATCCACATACTATATACTACTCAGTCATAGAAATAAATACGTTTGAGTCAGTGCTAATGAGGTGGACAAACCTAGAATCTATTATACAGAGTGAAGTAAGTCAGAAAAAGAAATATAAATATCATACGTGATGCACATATACGGAATCTAGAAAGCTTTTACTGTAGAATTTATTTGCAGGGCAGCAATGGAGAAACAGAGATAGAGAACAGACCTATGGACATGGGGGAGGGGGAGAAGGGAAAGGGTGAGATGTAGGGAGAGAGTAACATGGAAATTTACATTACGATATGTAAAATAGATAGCCAATGGGAATTTGCTGTATGACTCAGGGAACTCAAACATGGGCTCTGTGACGATCTAGAAAGGTGGTTTGGGGAGGGAGATGGGAGGAAGGTTCTGGAGGGAGGGGACATTGGTGTATCTATGGTTGATTCTTGTTGATGTTTGACAAAAAAATGCAAAATTCTTTAAAGCAATTATCCTTCAGTTAATAAAATGGAAAAAAAAATATATCTCCTATGAATCCTGTTCCTTTGACGCAGTAAGCTTTTTTCACCTTCTTAGGGTCCCTGGCTGGGTCTGGAAATTAACCTGACAAAGACAAAGAGGAGAAAAGCATGTAAATTTTATTGAATTTTTACATTTACACAGGAGACTTCACAAGAAAATATAGGATCAGAATAAGTGACCAGAGCAGGAAACTCATAACTTTTGGACAAAGAAACAATAAATTTGTGAACAACTGCCAAGACAAAGGGGTTTGAGATAGTGGTAGTAAGTGGTATAGAAATAACTACACGATAAGGATGAATTTTTTCTTTTCTTTAACTTTTTTTCCCCCAGAATTTAAAATTTATTTTTCTAATTGAAAAATAATTGCTTTACAGAATGTTGAGGTTTTTCTGTCATACATCAACAACAATCAGCCACAGCTTCTTTATCCATTCATCTGTCAGTAGACATCTAGGTTGCTTCCATGTTCTAGCTATTGTAAATAGCACTGCAGTGAACACTGGGGTACATGTGTCTTTTTCAGTTTTGTTTTCCTCAGGGCATATGCCTAGGAATGGGATTGCTGGGTCATATGGTGGTTTTATTCCTAGCTTTTTAAGGAATCTCCATACTGACTTCCATAGTGGCTGTATCAATTTACATTCCAACCAGCAATGCAAGAGGCTTCCCTTTTTTCCACACCCTCTCTAGCATTTTTTATTTGTAGACTTTTTGATGATGGCCATTCTGACTGGTATGAGTTGGTATCTTATTGTAGTTTTGATTTGCATTTCTCTGATGAGTGATATTAGCATCTTTTCATGTGTTTGTTAGCCATCACATGTCTTCTTTGGAGAAATGTCTGTTTAGGTCTTTTTCCCACTTTTTGATTGGGTTGTTTGTTTTTCTGGTATTGACTTGTATGAGCTACTTGTATATTTTGAAAATTAATTATTTGTCAGTTTTTTCCTTTGCTATTATTTTTCTCCCATTCTGCGGTTGTCTTTTCGCCTTGTTTGTAGTTTCCTTTGCTGTGCAAAAACTTTTAAGTTCAATTTTATCTCACTTGTTTATCTTTGTTTTTCTTTCCATTACACTGGGAGGTGAGTCCTAGAAGATCTTGCTTTGATCTGTGTCATCAAGTGTTCTGCCTATATTTTCCTCTAAGAATTTTAGTTTCTGGTCTTACATTTAGGTCTGTAATCCATTTTGAGTTTATCTTTGTGTATGGCGTTAGGAAGTGTTCTAATTTCATTTTTTTGCACGTAACTGTCCAGTTTTCCCAGCACCACTTATTGAAGAGGCTATCTTTGCCCCATTGTATATTCTTGAGGAGGCAGATATTTTTGAAGAGGAAATAACAGAAAGAGGTAAAACAAAACACAAATGGTGTATTAGTCACTTGCTTTAGAACTTTGATTTTTGCTAAAACAAAAATCATCCTGAAATGATTGAGAATGTATCCTCATCCTAAATGACCAAATATCAGTGAACTCATTTATCTTTTAAAATGTATTGCTAAAGGATATATATTTTTTAAATGTAAAAATCATGATTCTCATACAAATATAAAATGAATATGCATAAAGTTCTTCTTTCAGTGTGTTATTCAATAATTAATGAAGAAACCAGTAAGATATTATAACTGGTTCAAAGGAGAATTCAAAGTGATAGATAAGGAATGCTGACATGAATTGACAACAATACAAACTCAGTTTCTCCACAAGGGTGGGGAGAGGAATCAATTATCCCTCCACTGGACAGAATTCATTTGCCCATTTTGGGCCAAGAGTCATTTGCATTGTCCTCAGTGTCTACCATTTACACAGTTGTAAGTAGTTCAAAGAAACTCAGAGGAGATAATCCAGGGGGGACACATGAGACAGAACATTCAGTTACCTTTTGTTGCCATTTCAAAGTCTTGCACAAATTTTACTGAATGTTGTCAGGATACCTAATTCTCTGCCCATAGTACACAGTATCTGCTAAGTCACTTCAGTCGTGTCAGACTCTGTGCTACCCCATAGACGGCAGCCCACCAGGCTTCCTCGTCCCTGGGAGTCTCCAAGCAAGAACACTGGAGTGCGTTGCCATTTCCTTCTCCAGTGCATGAAAGTGAAAAGTGAAAGTGAAGTCACTCAGTCGTGTCCGACTCTTAGCGACCCCATGGACTGCAGCCTACCAGGCTCCTCCGTCCGTGGGATTTTCCAGGCAAGAGTACTGGATTGGGGTGCCATTGCCTTCTCCAAGTATACAGTATATATTTGTTAAAAAAAAAAAAATCTGGTATGGCTTTTTATTACTTATTCAAAATTATGAGGACAGGAGTCCTAGTTTTGTATTGATGGGTACAATTCATTACCTATAAAATTCTTTTTCTGAAAAAAGATATTTATCACTGTAAAAACTTATTTTTGTTGCTAATCTGACTGTATTTATGTATGCTACCAAGAAATGTGACTGTTGGATATAACAGTGGTAGAGTGGCCAAGAAAAATACAGAATTAATATTGTTTTAGTGTAAAGGGAAAAGTAAAAAGTGAAGTCGCTCAGTTGTGTCCGACTCTTTGCGACCCGTGGACTGTAGCCCACCAAGCTCTTCCGTCCATGGGATTCTCCACGCAAGAATACTGGAGTGGGTTGCCATTTCCTTCTCCAGGGGATCTTCCCGACCCAGGGATCGAACCCAAGTCTCCCACATTGAAGGCAAACGCTTTAACCTCTGCATCACCAGGGAAGCCTGTTTTATTGTAAGTATATGTCAAATATCAAAAGAAAAAGAGGAAAAATGGCTATGGTTGTTGATTGGACAACCTAGTATTTCTATCTCACTAAGCTAGGTTTTACTTTGATTTTTCCGGTTGTAAAAATGATGGTAGATCAGGATATGAAATAAGCTGCAATTTTAAAATTTTATTATATTATTATTATTATTGGTGAGGCCACATGGCATGCAGGATTTTAGTTCCCTAGCCAGGGATTGAACCTGCACACCTTGTAGTCTAAGCAAGGAGTCTTAAACATTGCATCACCAGAAAAGTCCCTGCAATTATTTTTAAACTTAACTTTTATTACCTAATATAGGGGAAGACAAAGTTTTCCTCAGCCTTCTTAGTGTCCTTGGGCTGGTCTGGAAATTAAACTGACAAAGACAGATTAACAGGAGAAAAACATAAACATTTATTTAATACAATTTTTACATGGCACAGGAGTCTTCATAAGGAAATGATGACCCAAAGAAATGGTTCATCTGGTGTATTTTTATGCTAAATTGATGACAAGTAGACAGTCTTGGAGAAATATAATAGGTCAAAGAGTCTGAGGTAAGTGTAGTAAACTGGGGCAAACCATTCATTTGGATTCTTCTTTAGCCCTTTGTCTACAGAGAGAAGAATGCTCTTTTCCCAGCTAAGGGAGGCAGCCTCTCACAGGAGGGTCAAATGACTTGTTTCAGGGAAGAAGTTGGGGGAGGAGGTCCAAAGTGACCTCCCTGCTTTTGCTCTTTTCCCTAACTTCTCAGCTTACAATATTCATTATGCCAAGGTGCCACCCTGCACATCCTGAACCTCACCTAACACTCCACTAAGCAATAGTTATGACTTGCATTTCTGCATGAACACCACCCAACCCAACTGCCCAGGAGGAGAGTGATTGGACCACACGCTAACTTTTTCTGAGGCCGGAATGGTGAGCCTGTGGTGACAGCCCATCACACCCTGCTTGTATCACTCAAGAGAGTTTCCATTATGATGAGTAATCACAACTTTCTAGCTCATTCAAGACACCGAAGGACACATTCCTCCCTCTTTTCTAATAAAAACTAAGTAGATAAGAAAACATGACTCTTGGATGCAGAACACCTCAGAAATTTGACAAATATGACATGTTTTCTCCCCTATTGTATTATCATAATTTATCTTTTAGGACAAGGTCATGCAGACCTCGATCTCCTCAAGTGTGTTAATTCTACCTACTCAGCAAAACAAAACAAAAGCTAACGTCAAGCAAGGTCATAATAGTTTGAATAAAGACGAGGATAAAATTCTAGAAGTTTTAGAGGTAGACTTAATAATTTGCTGTGTGATTAAATAGGAGAAATAAATTGAGGCAGGAGTGGAGAATGCTGCCCAGGCTTCTGGGTTTTGTAGCTGAATACATGGTGTAAGTCAGTCAGTCGTGTCCAACTCTTTGCAACCCCATGGACTATACAGTCCATCGAATTCTCCATTCTATCCAGGTCAGAATACTGGAGTGGGTAGCTTTTCCCTTCTCCATGGGATGTTCCCAACCCAGGGATCAAACCCAGGTCTCCTGCATTGCAGGCAGATTCTCTAGCAGCTGAGCCACAAGGGAAGCCTGAATACATGGTGAGGCCATCACTAAAACGGAAAATCAAGGAGAAGCAGTTTTGGCTTTTATGTAAAAGAGACTGTAAAGGTGAGATTTGAATTTCATACTTTACTGTTTTGCACATTTCCTTCCATTCAATGGTATTTCCACATTTTGGATAATTTTACTTAGCAAATTACATTAAATTTCAGCTCATTTTCTCTTTAAGAAAAAAAAAACCGGATACCTCTATCATCTCATCAGAGCTTCTTATCAGACTGAGATAATCAGTGTTCTCATAATGAGTTCTTTTAAATTCCAATCCAAAGAAAATAAACATGGGATTTTAATCACCCTATTCAGCCTCATTGAGGGGAAATGCAGTTTCCTGTTAGGTCTTTTGACATAATGAAAATAGCTTCGAGGTTCCCTTCTACCCCTCCCCTACCATGTGCCTGATCATACATGTGTGCCGGCTTGGTCATGTTCCAGGCAAGAATACCTGAACAGGTTGCCATTTCCTTCTCCAGTGGGTCTTCCCAACCCAGGGGTCAAATATGCATCTCTTGCATCTCCTTCATTGGTAGGTGGGTTCTTTACCAGCTGAGCCACTAGGGAAGCCCCTGCCTGATCATGAGTGGTACCCTATAAATTATTGCTAAAAAATAAATATATCTTCTTTAATATCTCATTTGGCTCTAATGTGCAATTCTGGGGTCTACTAGAAGCTCATAATCATCTATACTAGAAGTTCATAATCCTCTACTATTACCTGGAATATATAGATTTTAACTATGTAAGGTTTATTTTTGTCCACTTACATAGCTAATGTTGTCCATTGAGTCATGATGTTACCTATTACAGCAACGCTAACAACAGAGGAGAAGACCTTACACATGGACATCACCAGATGGTCAATACTGAAATCAGATTGATTATATTCTTTGCAGCCAAAGATGGAGAAGCTCTATACAGTCAGCAAAACAAGACCATGAGCTGGATGTGGCTCAGATCATGAAATTGAAGAAAGTAGGGAAAACCACTAGATCATTCAGGTATGACCTAAATCAAATCCCTTATGATTATACAGTGGAAATGACAAATAATTCAAGGGATTAGATCTGATAGAAAGAGTGCCTGAAGAACTATGGACAGAGGTTCATGACATCGTACAGGAGGCAGGGATCAAGACCATCCCCAAGAAAAAGAAATGCAAAAAGGCAAAATGGTTGTCTGAGGAGGCTTTACAAATAGCTGAGAAAAGAAGAGAAGCTAAAGGCAAAGGAGAAAAGGAAAGATATATCCATTTGAATGCAGAGTTCCAAAGAATAGCAAGGAGAGATAAGAAAACCTTCCTCAGTGATCAATGCAAAGAAATAGAGAAAAACAATAGAGTGGGAACGACTAGTGATTTCTTCAAGAAAATTAGAGATACCAAGGAAATATTTCATGCAAAGATGAGTCCAATAAAGGACAGAAACGGTATGGACCTAATAGAAGCAGAAGACATTAAGAAGAGATGGCAAGAATACACAGAAGAGCTCTATAAAAAAGATCTTAATGACCCAGATAACCGCAATGATGTGATCACTCACCTAGAGCCAGACATCCTGGAATGCGAAGTCAAGTGGGCCTTAGGAAGCATCACTATGAACAAAGCTAATGCAGTTGAGCTATTTCAAATCCTAAAAGATGATGTTGTGAAAGTGCTATACTCGATATGCCAGAAAATTTGGAAAACTCAGCACTGACCACGGGACTGGAAAAGGTCAGTTTTCATTCTAACCCCAAAGAAAGACAATGCCAAAGAATGCTCAAACAACTGCACAATTGTCCTCATTTCACACGCTAGCAAAGTAATGCTCAAAATTCTTCAAGCCAGGCTTCAACAGTATGTGAACCGTGAACTTCCAGATGTTCAAGCTGGTTTTAGGAAAGACAGAGGAACCAGAGATCAAATTGCCAACATCCATTGGATCATCAAAAAAGCGAGAGAATTCCAGAAAAACATCTATTACTGCGCTATTGACTATGCCAAAGCCTTTGACTGTGTGGATCACAACAAACTGTGGAAAATTCTGAAAGAGATGGGAATACCAGACCACCTGACCTGCCTCCTGAGGAATCTGTATGCAGGTCAAGAAGCAACAGAACTGGACATGGAACAACAGACTGGTTCCAAATAGGAAAAAGAGTACGTCAAGGTTGTATATTGTCACCTTTAACTTCTATGCAGAATACATCATGCAAAATGCCAGGCTGGATGAAGCAGAAGCTGGAATCAAGATTGCTGGGAGAAATATCAATAACCTCAGATATGCAGATTACACCACCTTTATGGCAGAAGTGGAGAAGAACTAAAGAGCTTCTTGATGAAAGTGAAAGGGGAGAGTTTAAAAGCTAGCTTAAAGCTCAACATTCAGAAAACTAAGATCATGGCATCCAGTCCCATCACTTCATGGCAGATAGATGGGGAAACAATGGAAACAGTGACAGACACTATTTTCTTGGGCTCCAAAATCACTGCAGATGGTGACTACAGCCATGAAATTAAAAGACGCTTATTCCTTGAAAGAAAAGCTATGACTAACCTAGACAACATATTAAAAAATGGAAACATTACTTTGCCAACAAAGGTCCGAGTAGTTAAAGCTATGGTTTTTCCAGTAGTCATGTATGGATGTGAGAGGTGGGCCATAAAGAAAGCTGAGCACCAAAGAACTGAACTGTGGTGTTAGAGAGCACCACTTTTGAATTGTGGTGTTGGAAAAGAGTCTTGAGAGTCCCTTGGACTGCAAGGAGACCCAACCAGTCACTTCTAGAGGAAATCAGTCCTGAATATTCATTGGAAGGACTGATGCTAAAGCTGAAACTCCAATACTTTGGCCGCCTGATGCGAAGAACTGACTCATTGAAAAAGACCCTGATGCTGGGAAAGATTGAAGGCAGGAGGAGAAGGGGACGACAGACAATGAGATGGTTGGATGGCATCACTGACTCAATGGACGTGAGTTTGAGCAAGCTCCGGGAGTTGGTGATGGACAAGGAAGCCTGGTGTTCTGCAGTCCATGGGGTTGCAAAGATTCGGACATGACTGATTGAACTGAACTGACTGAACAACAGAGGACCATGTCACAACTCCATTTAAAATCTCTGTTGGCTTCCCCATAGAATAAGACCCACACTTTAAGGTCCTTGATAATATGACTCCTGGCTATCCTTTCAGCTAAGTTCATTTATATTCTGCTTCCAAACAGAACTTGTTATCAAACCAAATTTGAGTCCATGGGCCAATCTACTGACACTGGGTTGTGGTGAAAGGAACTACAGCACTTTCTGTAGGGTGCTGTACAAGCAGTCCAGGACAGCTGCTGCTCACAAAGTCACAATTCCCTATAGGTTTCAGCAAAGTATTTTCAAAAGCCAGGTGAGGGAGGGCCATCTCGTGTGTTCAGCTCATGCACAGTTCTCTGATTGGTTGATAGTGAGGTAGCAGGGTGGTGTCACAGGAGTTACCATTATGATCCTTAGGCTCTGGTAGGCCTGGGGGCCATGTTCTTATGATAATCTAGTAGTTTCTTCCACTTGGTGGGGGTTTTCATGTTAGTAAAACAACACAGAAAATGTGCATCAGATACTATTATCTAGGTACTAAAGCAGAAAGGAACTAAAGCAGACAATATGGAGAAGGGGTCTGTCCTTGGAAGGCCCCATAGGGTCCAGCTCAGTTACAAATTTACACCTCTGCCTAAAGTGCCAGTTTCTCTCCTTGTCACCTACTCATATTCTCAGTCTACTGATTGAAAGTCCAGACTCAAATGTCACCTCTTCAGGCTTTATTTGGAATTCTCCAATATCCGACATAGGCTGCCCTGATGACCCTGGTGAAAGAATCTGCCTGCCAATGCAGGAGATGCCGTTTCGATCCCCAGGCTGGGAAGGTCCCCTGGAGAAAGAAATGGTAACCCACTACCATATTTTTGCCTGGAAAATCCCATGGACAGAGGAACCTGGCAGAGGGCTGCAGTCCATGGGGTCACAAAGAGTTGGACATGACTTAGCAACTGAAGAACAACAAGTATCCTACAGAGAGTTTGTGCAAAGATATGTGCAAAAAAGAGTCTGTTTTTTTAGAGTGTCATTCCAAGTATCTTAGATTGAATTATTAATCCAAATTTCTTTCACTAGATTGCAATTCATCTAGGCATTTAAAAAACAAAAAAACTGCTAGTATTCTTGAAAAGAAAGTCTTTGATGATAATTCTTCTGACATCAAGCCCAGAAAATATTTTTGACACCATTTTTCTTTAATCCAAAGTATTTTTCACCTAACATAACCAGATACATTTTGTAAACATCTCATGAAACACTTGTTTTAAAATAATTTCTGAATTTTCTGTTATGAAAATTAACCACTTAAATGATTAAACTCCAGCTAGGGTATGAATAACATGATGAACTCATTGTGGGTACATCAGTACCCAGTATAGATAAGTGCTTTTTGGACTGAATTTACACGCGTGGATCTTAACTGAGGAGTGGAGAGATGAACAATAAAAAATGAGTGTCATGTATCAAAGTGATTAAGGCTGTATAGAAATTTAGAATCTTAGATATATGATTGAGTGGCCACTTTAGAATGGAGGGCATAGGAAGGTTTCTCTGTGTAGGCTATTCTCAAACTGAGATGTGAAGGTTTTTTTTAAGAGGCAATAAAGTGAAATTTAGAACAAAGGGCATTCCAGCCAGAGGGCTCTGCAGCACAGCAAGGGAGACAGAAAGTGGTAGATGAGGTAGGTGAACAGGCACCCATAGATCATGCAGTTCTTTGTAAGCAAGCATAGGTGAATTTAAATCTCTAAGCAAAGGAGATGTTTGTTTAGTAGTAGATGTTTGTTTTTTTTAAATGATCCCTCTCAGTTCAGTTCAGTTCAGTCACTCAGTCGTGTCCGACTCTTTGCAACTCATGAATTGCAGCACGCCAGGCCTCGCTGTCCATCACCAACTCCCGGAGTTCACTCAGACTCACGTCCATAGAGTCAGTGATGCCATCCAGCCATCTCAGCCTCTGTCGACCCCTTCACCTCCTGCCCCCAATCCCTCCCAGCATCAGAGTCTTTTCCAATGAGTCAACTCTTTGCATGAGGTGGCCAAAGTACTGGAGTTTCAGCTTCAACATCATTCCTTCCAAAGAACACCCAGGGCTGATCTCCTTCAGAATGGACTGGTTGGATCACCTTGCAGTCCAAGGGACTCTCAAGAGTCTTCTCCAACACCACAGTTCAAAAGCATCAATTCTTCGGTGCTCAGCCTTCTTCAGAGTCCAACTCTCACATCTATACATGACTACTGGAAAAACCATAGCCTCGACTAGATGAAACTTTGTTGGCAAAGTAATGTCTCTGCTTTTCAATATGCTATCTAGGTTGGTCATAAGTTTTCTTTAAAGGAGTAAGCGTCTTTTAATTTCATGGCTGTAATCACCATCTGCAGTGATTTTGGAGCCCAAAAAAATAAAGTCTGACACTGTTTCCACTGTTTCCCCATCTATTTCCCATGAAGTGATGGGACCAGATGCCATGATCTAGTTTTCTGAATGTTGAGCTTTAAGCCAACTTTTTCACTCTCCTCTTTCACTTTCATCAAGAGGCTTTTCAGTTCCTCTTCACTTTCTGCCATAAGGTTGGTGTCATCTGCATGTCTGAGGTTATTGATATTTTTCCTGGCAATCTTGATTCCAGCTTGTGTGATCTGGAATCCCTTTAGAAGCCTGTAGAGAACAGATTGGAGAGGGAGTGAGGCCCATTGGAAGATAATCCACATATAATTTCAGCTCAGACTAAAATGGTGTTTGTGAAAATGGAGAACTGAATGCAGTTTTGTAAATGGAGTCAAAAGAACTTGCTGATCCGCTGGATGAAGGGGAAGAAGGGGAGGGAGAGCTGTAAATTCACTTCAGAATATAGACTATTTACATTCTTTAGGATGCTTTGCAGCATCTGGTGTCTTCCTCACTAAGGAATTAAACTCTTGACACATTTTCATTTTATATTTATATATTTGCATGCAAATATATTAGTGGGCTTTCACCTTCCACCAGGGCCACACCTTGAAGGTTTCATTTTGGCTTCCCTGGTAGCTCAGCTGGTAAAGAATCCACCTGCAATGTGGGAGACTTGGGTTCAATCCCTGGGTTGGGAAGATCCCCTGGAAAAGGGAACAGCTACCCACTCTAGCATTCTGGCTTGGAGAATGCCATGGACTGTACAGTCCATTGGGTCGCAAAGAGTTGGACACGACTGAGCAAATTTCACTCACTTCACCTTTCAAACACAATATTTAACAGATGAAATGAGTTGAAGAGTAAATGGGAAATGAGGAGAAGAGATAACACACCTGTCTACAACTCAAATAAGTTTGGATTAAAGGTCTTGTTCTTCCATTACCCCTCCAGAGCGGCAGCACCTACAATTGCTCTGGGGAACTACCCATTCATTACAGCGTGCCTTCTCAATGCAACCACCAGACAAGATGCTCCTCGGTCCAGATACATCCCGATAAGGAGGTCAAAGCCATGCTGCTGCTGCTGCTATGTCGCTTCAGTTGTGTCCGACTCTGTGCCACCCCATAGACGGTAGCCCACTACCTCTGTCCCTGGGATTCTCCAGGCAAGAATACTGGAGTCGGTTGCCATTTCCTTCTCCAAGGCATGAAAGTGAAGTCGCTCTACTACAAACTGATGTCACACTGACTCCACGCAAATACCCTGCTTGTTCCTCTTGCAAACTGGCTTCGGAGATCTTTGGAGGAGAGAACCCCAGCGGAGTAAAGTCAGAGGCAGCGGAGGCGGGGAATTGTGTGACGTCAGTGCATCGCGCGGCCCAGGGGCGGGGTCTAGTTTCTCCTCTGCACCTGGGCAGCTCCAGGCTTCTGTGGCATGATGTTATTTCGCTGCAAGACCTAGAGCTGGGCTTAGTTCCCGCCCCCACCTCTGGTTCTTCGCCCCCGGCAGGTGTGACGGGGGAAGTTGGGCACTGTGTTTGTAATTCTCGCACTGTGTTTGGTTGCTCCGGCCTTCTTCCAACTCTTTGGTCCTCCTACCAGCCTCCAATCCTTACCACTCTCGGTGTAAGTAGTATTTTAAAGCTGAAGGACCCAAGGCTTGGAGAGGTGAACTTGCATAGGATATCACATCAGAGTTGGATTCTAGGTAGTCTTCTAATAATTCTCCTCACTGTAAAAAGAACCTAATCATAGCGTACTCATGGAATGTTTTGAGGGAATGCGTGTAAAGTTCCTTACATGCTCTTTACTTATGGTGGGGACTGCCGTCCTCTCCAGGGCAGGGACCAGTTTTGCTTTCCAGCTAGGGCTCCACCACCTCTATACCAAGAGCCTAGTATCCTGAGCTCAAGGCCTGAAGCCAAGACTGCAAAAGGTGAGGTCAAAATGTAGGCGTCTCAGCTGCGCTCTACCAATCACACACGTAAGCACGTATCCAAATGTGCACCTTCTCATCTCACGTTTTTCTTTTTAATTGGCAACACCCTTCCTCCCTCCACTGACCCAGACTGAAAATCTGGTAGTCAGACTGTTCCCCTGCACATCTGATTACTCACTGACTCTCCTCTCCTGTTCCTTCCCTGTTGTCTTTCTACTAGATGAGACTTCATCAGATGACCTCTTATTATTTTGTATTCATTCATTTGTTCAATTAATATTTTGTTGTTGTTCAGTGGCTAAATTGAGTCCAATTCTATGACCCCGTGGACTGTAGCACACCAGGCTCCTCTGTCCACCACTGTGTCCTGGAATTTGGTCAAATTCATATCCATTGAATCAGTGATGCTATCTAACCATCTCATCCTCTGTCCTCCCCTTCTCCTCCTGCCTTCTATCTTTCTCAGCATCAGGGTCTTTTCCAATGAGTTGGCTCTTCCCATCAGGTGGCCTAAGTATTGCAGCTTCAGCTTCAGCATCAGTCCTTCCAATGAATTTTCAGGGTTGATTCCTTTTGGATTGACTGGTTTGACCTCCTTGCAGCCCAAGGGACTCTCAAGAGTCTTCTACAGCACCACAATTTGAAAGCATCAATTCTTCGTTGCTCGGCCTTCTTTATGGTCCGTTTCTCACATCTGTACATAACTACTGGTAAAACCATAGCTTTAGTCATTAATAAAAATCATCAGCAAATGCTGCCAGTTTTAACCCTTCCCAGTTGATGTGGGATTATACTTCCTGGTCCTAATCGATGAGGTGTGAATAGAGGTGACCCCTGTCACTCTCAGACTCAACCTTTAATTGCTGCTTTGAGGTGCTCCAGAAATCTTTTCCCCTCTTGCTTAGCAGTAGGCAACATTTGAAATCGTGGTAACTGCATTGACCTGCACTCCTGAATGGCTAAGATAAGCAGAGACCAACTCTGATCTATGTAGCATGGGAAGGAAATAAACTTTTGTTTTAAGGCACTGAGACTTTGGGGGCATTTGTCACATCATAACTTAGAGTATTCTGATTGATATAGGTGTCTGTGGGAGTGAACAAAAACAAATTTGTTTTCTGTACTAGTGGAGCTTATACCAGAAGGCAATGGCACCCCACTCCAGTACTCTTGCCTGGAAAATCCCATGGACGGAGGAGCCTGGTGGGCTGCAGTCCATGGGGTCGAGCCTGAACGACTTCACTTTCACCTTTCACTTTCATGCATTGGAGAAGGAAATGGCAACCCACTCCAGTGTTCTTGCCTGGAGAATCCCAGGGACGGTGGAGCCCGGTGGGCTGCTGTCTATGGGGTCGCACAGAGTCCGCCACGACTGAGTGACTTAGCAGCAGCAGCAGCAGCATACCAGATGTATCTCTATAAAATACAAATTTGAATATGTCCCCTTCCCTGCTTTGAAACTTTATTTAAAAATATCTTCCCATTGCTTGAAGGATTAAGTTAAAACTCTTAGTCTGAATGGCCCTTTACTAGTTGATCCAAATTGCACTTCTATTACCCTTTCCCATCTATTTATGGTCCAGCCAAACTATACTGCTGGCTATTTACTGCATTAATCCATATGCTTTGAAACCCTTGCCAGAACTTTCACCCAGGCCAAACATGCCATATCTTCAAATTCGGCTGCCTTCCACCCATGTTTGTATATCCTGGTTTACTCCCCTGTGCTCACTAAGTTTCATGCCAACCCCCTTCTAGAACACTCGTATGTATCTGTTAAGTTGCTTCTGTCATGTCTGACTCTCTGTGCCCCTATGGGCTGTACTCCCCCCCCAACCCCCAGGCTCCTCTGTCCATGGGATTCTCCAAGCAAGAATACTGGAGTGAGCTGAAGAATACTGGAGTGGGTTGCCGTGCCCTCCTCCAGGGGATCTTCCCGACCCAGAGATCATATCCATTTCTCTTGTAACTACTGTATAGGCAGGTGGATTATTTACCACTAGCTCATACCAATGTTAATTACATGTTTCAGTGATTGTCTTCCTCCAGAGAAACTCTTTAAGAAGTCTATCTTATTCAACATTGGGTCAGGCATATATAAGGATTTAAACATTTGTTAAATGAATGAATGGCTTGTTGGACCCTTCAATCCTCGCTAGAAATGCTGTCAGTTCCATGTATTAGTTTCCTATTGCTATGGTAACAAATTACCACACAATTAATGGCTGAAAACTATATAAATTTATTATTTTATAGTTCTTTAGGCAGGTCTGTATTTCCAGGTTCTAGGGAAGAATCTGTCACCTTGCTTTTTCTAGCCACTAGAGGCTGCCCACACTCCTTGCATTGTGGTCCCCTTATTTTATCTTCAAAGCCAGCAAATGTTGCACCTCTGAGCATCCTTCTATAGTCACATCCTCTAACAATGAATTCATCAGGGAATTCCTACAATTGTAAGGATCCTTGTAATTAGATTAGGTTCACCTGGATAATCCAGGATAATCTCCCCATCTCAGCATACTTAATTTAATCATATTTTCCTTTTTATCCCATAAAGTAACATATTCACAGTTCCAGGGACTAGCACCAGGGTATCTGTGGGGGGGGCATTATTCTGCCTACCACATTGCAGAGTCTTTACTTGCATCTCTCTCTCTCACTTGACATTTACCTTTCAACATCAGCCAAGTCAAGTTTTCCCTAAGGAGTGTCAGGAGTCTCCTTGAAGTAGGGTAACCAAATATGGTCCAAACTTAGACACTTTTAAGAGTGAAAGGGAGTACCATAAACATTTACACGAGGTCAACAGGTGTATACTAGTCTGACCAGGCACAATAGAATGAAATGGATGTGTGGCCTGTGGAGCCCTACCCTGAATTGAAGCAACATTATTATAGACTTCTCATTCCAACCTGGTCTCTTGGAAATCAGGTAGATGTTGCGAGGTTTTACTTTCCTCAGAAGATCCATGCTTTAGACTGGAAATGGGATGCTTTATTTGGCTCAGCAGGCTAAACAGAATCTTTTCCCTCTACAGCTTTAACAACACATAAATAACAACATACAAACAACATAATATTTATATCAGGGACATGAGACTCTATGATGTTTATGTGCAAGTATATATCAAACTTACAACTGACATTTGTCTTTCAATTTCATTACTGATGAAGCCTCTTTTATTGGGTTGTTCCAATACACCCTGTAGCCACATAAGAAAAGATGAAAAGAATTCAAGGTCAAGACACTAGGGACTGTACTTGTAAGCAGTTTTCCAATTTGGGGAGAAGGAAAAAGCATGCTAAAGTAAGGATTCCATAGCCTTCCCTTATCTGATCAAGGTTTTCCATTTCAAAGCCTTTTAATCCTAGATCACAGATAAAGCCAGAATATATTTCAGGAAATCATTTTGTGATCTTACTGTACAAATAAGTTGAGTGTTATACTCAAGACTATTAATAGTTATTACTTTGCAGTTGTAAAATAGTGGCTTTCCAATTCTATCATGCCCTTGACATTTTTCTCTGTAAGAGAGCTTCCCCCATTCCACAACTTTCCTTTCCTTTTCATCTTCTATTTTTAATATCATTGTGGACTTAGAATTTTATTTTTGTTTATTCAGTGTGTTATAATCCTTTGTCATCTGTATTCTTTTTTGCTGCCCAGATTATCTCCAAGTTGGCCAATGAGTCCATTTAAGCCACTACTGTAACCTTTTGACCTATCTCCATCAGCTTTTAAGTTCTTTTTTACACCTGGCAAGAGATATTTCAGGCCTACCTCTACTTTACTTGCCCCAGATCTGAATAGCCATTTTTCTAAGGAGCTCTGGTTCCCTTCAGTGAGATATTATGTTTACAAACCAAGATCTGGACTTCAGGTGCACTAGTTGCTACTTAGCCCTTTTAATTTCCCTTTGGCATGTCCCCTTTTTCATTCTTTTGTTTGGCTGAGTAGTATTTCACTCTGGGAATATACTTTTTTCTTTTTTAACCAGTCTCTAATGGGAGAGCTTGAAGTGTATTTTTATTTTGCTATTACAAATAATGCCACAATCAATAATCTTCCACATATGTTGTTTAAGATTTATGGTTGTGTATCTTCAGGGAAGAGTCCTACAAGTGAGACTGCTAGATTAAAAGTACACCCAATTGGATGAGATTAACTGTTTTGATCAATGGCCTGCTGTATTTAAAAGGAAATATCTAATTTGAAAGATTTAACATAAGGAGAACTTCAATAAATCATTTGGTTGCATTAAAAAGGTAAGTGTAAATGTAGCATTGTTGGAGAATGCCAGATTCTCTGCAGAAGTCATATTACTTTCTATTTCTACTAGCACTGGAAGAGATTATTCGTTTTCCTAGTTTCAACCAACAGAATTACAGAATGTTATCAAACTTTTAGATTTTTGCAAACATGATAGGTGAGAAATGGTATTTAAAGCTAGTTTTAATTTGTATTTCTCTAATAGTGAAGCTAGAGATATTTTTAATTTGTTTAAAGATGATTGAAATATTATTGTCAATAGTGTATGTGTCTTTTGTACATTTTTCTATAGAGTTTTGGTTTCTTTTTTCTTGATTGTTAAGTATTCTCTTATGAACATGTTTATCTATGATATATATTGCAAATATTAACAGCCAGTTTGATGGTTGTATTTTGACTTTATTTATGATGTTTGCCTGGAGAAGGCAATGGCAACCCACTCCAGTACTCTTGACTGAAGAATTGCAGGGACAGAGGAGCCTGGTGGGCTGCCATCTATGGGGTCGCTAAGAGTCGATGTGACTGAAGCGACTAGGAAGCAGCAGCAGCAGCGTGATGTTTGCCAGGCTTCCCTGGCAGCTCAGCTGGTAAAGAATCCGCCTGCAATTCAGGAGACCCTGGTTCTGTTCCNTGATGGACAGGGAGGCCTGGCGTGCTGCAATTCATGGGGTTGCAAAGAGTCGGACATGACTGAGCGACTGAACTGAACCGAACTGAACTGAAAAAAGACAATAACAGAGAAATGATTGAATGATCTATGGTGTACCTACTTCACTGAAAATGATGTAACACTGAAATGGTGGTTCTGAAAGATATATAGTAATATGGTAAAGATACATAATACATGGATGTGATAATAGGTGAAGAAAGCAAATTACCCAGTTATCAAAAAAGATGCTTTGAATATATATACATATGGAAGAAAAAGACTGGAAGAAAATGTCACAAAATGCTAACAGAGAGTGGGATTTTCCTATTTTCCAAACTTCCTATTTCTGATTTAAAAAAAAAAAAACTAAAAATTTTAAATATTTATTCTCTACTCTCTAACTGTTCTTAGACCCGGAGTGCAGCAGTAGGGAAGTCATTTGAGAATGTAAGTGAAGTGAAGTCGCTCAGTCGTGTCCGACTCTTTTCGACCCCATGGACTGTAGCCTACCAGGCTTCTCTGTCCATGGGATTTTCCAGGCAAGAATACTGGAGTAGGTTACCATTTCCTTCTCCAGGGGATCTTCTCGACCCAGGGATCGAACCCGGGTCTCCTGCATTGGAGGCAGGCGCTTTGACCTCTGAGCCACCAGGGAAGTAATGTAAAGTAGGCTTTAGTAGAAAATTACACAGAGGCGCACTATAGAATTATCACCAAACAACTGTCAATAGGAGCTTGATTATATACAAAAGATCATGGTAAATGCTTTCACAATTTTAGGTGGTTGTGTGGCTAGGAGTCTCAGATCTCTTAAGTGAGGAATAATGATACTATCCCATACAGTTAATGTAAGGATGAAATGAGATAATACATATAGATGCTTATAACAGAACCTGGTCGACAGTGAGTGCACACTACGTTTGCTGTTTTGGATGCTGGTTTCTAGGTTTTTTTCCCTGAGATTATAAAAATTTGGTTACAATGCCCCCATGTGTCTGTGCTTTGCAATATTTCTGGTCATTAAAAAGATTTCATATTACTTGAGATCAGTGCATTTGAAATGTCAGTTCTAGGTCCATTGTCTACTCATATTTTATATAGACTCTGAAGATTAAACAGCTTTTTTGAAAATAATATTTTATCTCCTGACTATGAAAGTGACTCATGCTCACTATATATAATTTGGAAAATACTAGAACTGTAAGGAATTATAGCCATCTGTAATGTAACTGCTCAAATATTTTGATGTGTTTTATATGTTCTATGTAAATATGTATATATATATGTGTGTGTGTATACATATGCTTGCTTTTTTACATAGGGTTAAAATTTTAAATAAATGTAAAATGTGTCTTTTACCTTTTTTTGGTGAAAAAAAGGACCATCCAAAATTTATTGCCCAACAGACAGACAGCATCAGCAGGTTAAAAACTACAGGGGTTTCTCCGTAGATCATACATTCACAAGACATTATTAGCTTAACAAGTAAGAATGCCTCTGGTGTAATTTCTGTGACAACACCCACTTCACAGTGTAAACAGTACTCTTATTGTGTTCACTTACCATCCAGAAGGAAAGGCACAGCTCGGCAAAACAGAAAACATTTTTGGGGTGCAATCACAGAGAGACAGACTTGAGAACATTCACCATCCACTCTTCTTCATACAAGAGCCAATGACTTCTCCACCCAGAAGTGTGAGTCTTTCTCCTTCCTTGTTAAATCCTCAAGAGTTGCGCTTCATCGTCTGCTTAATATCACGTATGTGTTCAGTCACTCAGTTGTGGCCGATTCTTTGTGACCCCATGGACTATAGTTCACCAGGCTCCTCTGTCCGTGAAATTTTCCAGGCAGGAATACTGAAGTGGGTTGCCATTTCCTCCTCCAGGAATATTACATATATAAAAGGGAGATTAAAGAAAAAAAGAATCACAATGACATCTTGAACTTCCAGCTACTCCCACCAACACATCAACTCCTAGGTTTACGACAGGGCCTGGGAACACTTCAGCAGTCGTCAAATAGGAAAACAGACACTATAGTTGCAAAAATAACACATGAATGAGGTCGATGAATTAAAACGTTAACATCCAGGACTTGCCTATTCCAACTTGGTAGCCTTCGTGCAATACTCAGAAAAAGAAAACTTCATAATTACTTGGTGTGTCAGTTGAGGAAATTTTGGTACAAAAGTAATATAAGAAGTTATTAGTATATAATAAGAAAACACACCCTTCCATGAGCTTGTTTCTTCAATGGAATAGACTGGTGAACTAAATTTTGTCACCTGAGATTCCCTGCTCAGGTGTTCACCCTTTCTGGTTTTAGGAAGAAGAAAGCATCTGGAAGGTATAGGGAAGACCTTGGCATGCTTGGGGTTCCAATGGTGTGTGTGTCTGCTCAGTTGTGTCCAACTCTTTGTGACCCCTTGAACTGTGGCCCACAAGGCTCCTCTGTCTACAGAATTTTTCAGGCAAGAATACTGGAATGGGTTGCCATTTCCTCTTTCAGGGGATCTTCCTGACCCAGAGATCGAACCGGAGCCTCTTGCGCCTCCTGCATTGGCAGGCGAATTCTTTACCACTGTGCCACCTTTGAAGCCAAGCAGCAACACACACACTGACTAAGGACTAAAATCTGTCCACTTGAGGGCACTCTATACTTCCTTGCTTTTTCTATTGAATGGGCCCATAAGCAGTGACATCCAGGAACAGTGAACACAACTAGCAACACTATTCAGTTTCTAAGTACCATTCTGCAATGGAAAGAACCAGTAAATTAACCATTTCCTGGGAGAAATGGTTAATTCCAGGTCTGAGGCAGCTGAGTAAGGCAAGTATAAGATGACTCAGTGTCCTCCCAAGCAAGGAATTACTCAAAGACAAACAGGTATGTCAATAGAACACAGAGGCTTCTTCAAAGAGCTTCTCCTGGGCGAGTTCAGGACAGTTTGAACATTAAAAAGAATTGTACAGAAATGGATTATAGCAGTCTCAGTAACAACACAAATTCCAGGAACTTCCTTCACATACACCTCCACCCCACTTACCCCAAATATTCTGACTAATAGGTCTGGGGTCAAATTTGAGAATTTACATTTGGTAGGGGGCGGGAAGCCTCTCATTCTGCATATATGATCTTAGTTCCCTGAGCAGTGATCAAATCCTCACCCCCTGCTTTGGAAGTGCAGAGTCTTTACCTGTGGATCACCAGGGAAGTCTCGAGACCTTACTAATACTTTTCTAAGCAGTTTGCAGGTGTTGCTGTAGATTATGGACCTCAGTTTGAGTAGCACTGGATTATAAAAGTTTGAATTTGAAAAGTATCTATGAGTCTATAACAAAAGAGTGGGGAGTGGGGAGATTGCTTTCTTATGGAGAACGGGATTAAAAAAAAAAAGCAGCTCTTTTTTACAGAAGAATGTCAGCTGATAAATGTAATAGGAAAAACAGGTTTAGCAAATCACCATTTTGCAGTTCCTAGTGTAATAGCTGACTCAGGAAAGGCTTGTCAATGGATGATAAAACCATTAAGAGAAAGGCTTTAGGGGAACAGAATGTTCATACAGTCTCAAAATATCATACTTATTATATGAAATTACTTATTAAGAACAGAGGGGAAAGTTATATTTTTTACCATGGAGAAATCTAGTGGGCACTATCATAAAGGAAGGGACCAAATATAGCATCATCAGTAACAGTGTGACACTGTGTGCCTACAACTGGATTTAGGGGGAACTACAACAGCATCTATGGAATGTTGTTCAATTGCTAAGTTGCGTCCAACTCTTTGGACCCCATGGACTGTATAGCATGCCAGGCTCCTCTGTCCTCCACTATCTTCTGGAGTTTGCTAAAATTCACATCTATTGAGTCGGTGATGCTATCTAATCATATCATCCTCTGCCGCCTCCATCTCCTTGGCCTTTGATCTTTCCCATCTTCAGGGTCTTTCCAATTGAGTCAGCTCTTTGTGTCAGATAGCCAAAGTATTAGTGCTTCAGCTTCAGCATCAGTTCTTCCAATGAGTATTCAGGGTTGATTTCCTTTAGGATTGACTGGTTTGATCTCCTTGCAGTCCAAGGGAATTTTAAGAGTCTTCTCCAGCACCACAATTTGAAAGCATCATTCTTTGGCACTCAGCTTTCTCTAGGGTCCAACATTTACATCTGTACATGACTACTGGAGAAACCATAGCTTTGACTATTCAGACTTTTGTGAGCAAGTGATGGCTCTGCTTTTCAATGGGCTGTCTAGGTTTGTCATAGCTTTCCAGGAGCAAGTGTCTTCTAATTTCATGGCTGCAATCACTGTCCACAGTGATCTTGGAGCCCAAGAAATAAAATATATCACTGCTTCCACTCTTTCCTTCTATTTGCCATGAAGTAAGGGGTCTGGATGCCGTGATCTGTTTATTTTTTATTGTTGAGTTTTAAGCTAGCTTTTTCACTCCCCTCTTTCACTCTCATCAAGAGGCTTTTTAGTTCCTGTTCACTTTCTGCCATTAGAGTGGTATCAGCTGCATATCTGAGGTTGTTGATATTTAATCTTGTCAAAAATGTTTACTTGAATTTAGTCATGAAGAAACAATCAAATAAACCCAGGCTGTGGGACATTCTTTAAATTATCTGGATTGGGCTTTTCAAAAATTTCTAGGTCATGAAGAAATAGGAAAAGATAGGGGAAATATTCTAAATTGAAAGTGACAACCAAGTGATACAGATCTTAGATTTTTAAAATTCTATAAATAAGATCTGTTTGAGGAAGTTTAACTATGGACTATTAGATGATATTTAATTAGTGTTTAAAAGTCTATGTATAATGTACTATGGTTACATAAGAGAATATCCATTTTAAGGAGTCATATGATAAAGTATTTAGGCGTGAGGTGTCGAGATGATTGCAATTGTATGTATGTATAAACGGCAACCCACTCCAGTATTCTTGTCTGGAAAATCCCATGGACAGAGGAGCCTGGTAGGCTACAGTCCATGGGGCCACAAAGAGTCGGACACGACTGAGCGACTTCACTTCACTTATGGGAGTGTAGAAAGAAAGAGCACAAATATGGCAAAATTGTTATAATTATTAAAGTGAAATGTATAGCTGTGTTAATTTTACTTTCAAGTTTTCTGAAGGTTTGAAGTTTTTAAAAATAAAACATCAAGGAAAAATTAAATCCCTTTCCCGTCCTGTTTTTGGGTGGTTCAAACAGGCCTCCAAGTACCATCACCAGATATCACTGGGGTTTAGGGCCCAAACATTCAGTCCATAACACTGCCACCTTGTTCTTCTGGCATGTCTTAGTTATTCCTATACCTTCCCATATAAATTTCATGTAAATTTTAGAATCAGATTTTCAAGTCTTACAAAAACAAACTCAAAACACAACACTGACAACAACAACAAAAAGCACATGTACAGAGAGAATTTAATTGGGATTGCACTGATTCTATAGATTAGTTTGGAAAAAGTTTCAGTATTATGAATCCAATTTTATAAAATTTCAATATTTTAAGTAGTGTTGGACTGAGCATAGTATGTAATGCATAATATGCAATGCTGTTGTTCTGTAGGATAGATTTCTAAGAATGGGGTTGCTAGGTCATAGGGTGTACGCAAATTTAAAAATTGTAAAGATTTTTTTCCAAAAATCTTTACAGGGCTTCTTCCCTAGTAGTTCAGACGGTAAAGCATCTGTCTACAATGCGGGAGACCTGGGTTCGATCCCTGGGTCGGGAAGATTCCCTGGAGAAGGAAATGGCAACCCACTCCAGTACTCTTGCCTAGAAAATCCCATGGGTGGAGGAGCCTGGTGCAGGCTACTGTCCATGGGGTTGCAAAGAGTCAGACACAACTGAGCGACTTCACTTTAAACAGGGCTCCTAAAATGGGTAGGGGGACAGGGAAGAGGGGATTTGTGTGGAAAAGAAGACGGAGAAAAGGAGTGTTTTGGAACACATGAGAGGATCAAGAAGTATGATCCTCCTGTATTAGGTAATGAACAGCCGGGCTGTAACAACCTCTAAATCTCCAACACAATAAAGGTTTGTTTCTTGTTCAAGTCACTGTTCTAGCTGAGAAAACGGAGGCTCACAAAGGTGGAGCAACCTGCTTAACAACCAGCAAGAGACAAACTGGAATTCCCACCCGGCTGTCACTCCAAAGCCTATCTGTGGGTTTCAGTGCAGCACGCTGTGCCTGAGGTTAGTGAAACTGGCCTAGGTCCACACCTGCCATTCTTTTCACTCTCCAGCACGCTTGCACTGGATCCGTATTCCGTCCCTTAGAGGCAGCCTCAGGCCCTGCCAAGACCTCCCTTGAGGATTCAGACCATTCATTCATTCCTTCCACAAGTATCTTTTGAAATACCTTTTATATCCTAAGCACTATTCTAGGATACAAAAGGGAACAAAGTCCCTGCTTCCATGAACTTACCTTCTCAGGGAGGGAAAGGAACAATAATCGAGTAAATGAGTAAATGATACAACTTGAGTAAAGGCTATGAGAAATGGTAAAGCATGGTGAGAGGTAGAAAGCGGAGGGATGAAGTGCATCATTTAGATGAGGATTCAAGGAATGCCTCTGCACATTGGTTGGGCCTGAGGAAAGTGTATTCTCAGCTCGGGAAATAGCAGGTTTAGGGGTCCTAAGACTGTAAGAAATCAGCAGCAAAACAGCAGCATTAAGGCAGCTGTGGCTGGAGAGGGACAGGGAGAGGAGAGCAGCAGAAGGCAGGCCCAGGTAGGCTCAGACGGGAACAGAAGCATTAAGACAGGGCGGTGATGTGATCTGATTTTCATCTTAAGACCTCTCCTGCAGAATTCCGTATGGATAATGCAGCCATCTGGGTGAGAATTGACGGTGGCCTGAAGGGAGTGATGGGAACTGGAAAGTGGCCAGAAGAGATGCATTTTGCAGAAAAAGCTGACAGAATTTGCCATAGATGTGGAATATGAGATGGAAAGGAAGATGCCTTCTATGTTTTTAGCCCAAGACATACTCTGGTACATAGTCCCATAGGTTTATAGAAACAGAAATTTAATGGTAGAAATTGTATGTGCGACAGTATTGTTCAGTTCATTGTGTAATACTTACATGTGGTTTTCTTTTTGAAATCTTGGAAACTGGAGGACTAGGTTTAGTAAGCACTTAATCAGTTCTTATTTCTTTAAAGTGGTATTGATAGTATTTGTTATGCTTCCCCATAAGACTTTGTGAGAACAAAATGAGGTAATGTTTGTGAGTATACTACCCATATGGTTATCATCTAAAAATCGACTTTTGTATTTGTGTGATATTTTCAAAGCAAAATGTGCTTTCTTGTGCTAATTTTCTAATGTGCTTTCTAATCTGCTATAGGTAACACTATGCTAAAAATCTGTGGAGAATTCTGAAAGAGATGGAAATACCAGACCATTTGACTTGCCTCTTGAGAAACCTATATGCAGGTCAGGAAGCAACAGTTAGAACTAGACATGGAACAACAGACTGGTTCCAAATAGGAAAAGGAGTACGTCAAGGCTGTATATTATCACCCTGCTTATTTAACTTCTATGCAGAGTACCTCATGAGAAATGCTGGACTGGAAGAAACACAAGCTGGAATCAAGATCGCTGGGAGAAGTATCAATAACCTCAGATATGCAGATGACACCACCCTTATGGCAGAAAGTGAAGAGGAACTCAAAAGCCTCTTGATGAAAGGTAAAGAGGAGAGTGACAAAGTTGGCTTAAAACTCAACATTCAGAAAACTAAGATTATGGCATCTGGTCCCATCACTTCATGGGAAATAGATGGGGAAACAGTGGAAACAGTGTCAGACTTTATTTTGGGGGGCTCCAAAATCACTGCAGATGGTAATTGCAGCCATGAAATTAAAAGACGCTTACTCCTTGGAAGGAAAGTTGTGACCAACCTAGATAGCATACTCAAAAGCAGAGACATTACTTTGCCAACAAAGTTTCGTCTAGTCAAGGCTATGGTTTTTCCAGTAGTCATGTATGGATGTGAGAGTTGGACTATAAAGAAAGCTGAGTGCCGAAGAACTGATGCTTTTGAACTGTGGTGTTGGAGAAGACTCTTGAGAGTCCCTTGGACTGCAAGGAGATCCCACCAGTCTATCCTAAAGGAGATCAGTCTTGGGTGTTCTTTGGAAGGACTGATGCTAAAGCTGAAATTCTAATACTTTGGCCACCTGATGCGAAGAGTTGACTCACTGGAAAAGACTCTGATGCTGGGAGGGATTAGGGGCAGAAGGAGAAGGGGACGACAGAGGATGTGATGGTTGGATGGCATCACCGACTCGATGGACATGAGTTTGAGTGAACTCCGGGAGTTGGTGATAGACAGGGAGTTCTGGCATGCTGCAATTCATGGGGTCGCAAAGAGTCGGACACAACTGAGCCACTGAACTGAACTGATGCTAAAAATCTTGTGGACACTATATCCCAAGTTATGTTAAAATACTAACACTGCCAAAGGAGACATCTCTCTGGTTTCTTTCTGCTTCTCAGTCTCTGTCTGTCTTTCTGTCTCTCTCTGGAAAAGAGCTCAGGCAACCAAGAGCAGGCCAACCTCAGGGCTTACAGAAGCCTGACAGAGGCTATTTTGGGGTTTCTCTGGTGGCTCAGTGGTAAAGAACCCCACCTGCAATGCAGGAGACCCAGGTTGGATTCCTGGGTTGGCAAGATCCCCAGAAGGGAATGGCTACCCACTCCAGTATTCTTGCCTGGAGAATCCCAAGGACAGAGGAGCCTGGAAGGCTACAATCCATGGGCTTGCAAAGAGTCGGACACAACTGAGAGACTATCACTTTAACTTTTTTTTCCTACATTCTCAACACACTGATGCCTCTGCAGATAGTCCCTTGGTGCGACATTACAAGGGACAAGCACTTCAGGACACTCCATCTGAAATTCCCTGTCTTCCTTGGTTTGACAGAACCCAGTTTGTTCATCATCAGAACATCACAATGTTTAGCTTTTTAAAATGACAAATGAATTTTACCGTGTGTCAGTTACTGCTGCAAGTTTGTTTAGTTGCCATTCTTTGTTCTTATGCCCTGCAGTCTTTTTGTTTTTTCCACCTGAGAGTTCTTAAAATCAGATTAAAATATTTAACTGATATTTACCTTTCAGTCTCTAAATCTTGAATCAAAGAACATTTCAGAAGTGTGATTTTCGTTGCTACAGATCCATGGCAGCATGCTATTTTGATGAAAGTTTTGCCTTGTTGCACACAGAGAATAAAATGTAATAAATAATAATAAATATCAAGGCAAGAATATTCACACCCCGTTCCCTCTCACTTGCTAAGGAATGTTTGTTGTCCATCTAACCCTCTTCCCTTCCTTCAAGTCTGGGCTTTACTAGGTAGATCAGAATGAAGTGTGTACTGTGTGTGTGTGTTTGTGTGTTTGTATTTTGGAAGGTGTAAAAGAATTTGCCAGGGAGAGCTGAAGGGAAGTGTTGAAGGAAGGAAAGATTGGTAAAAATTTATACTGAAAGGCAAGCAAATGACTCATGGAAGATAGACTGAATCCCAAGGAAACAAGAGTAAAGTATAAGAGTGTTGAAGTTTCTTGGGAAATATTAGGAGAGATTTTGAGGAACAGCTGTTTATGGGAGAGGAATGTTGAAATGAAAGATAGGAAAAAGCCACTGTATAAGTTTTGCTCAACACTAAGGATGTATCTTCTCACCACATCCTTCACAGTTAACCTGGTTTTCTGAAGTAAACATTTTAATTGCTTTTCATCATTTTTCAGTCTGTTTTCTCTGAATTTTACGTTATGCTATGACTAGGCCTCAAAGGGCTAAACTTAATTCAAACTATCAAAATACTCAGGAACACCAGGAGACATTTTCTATTCTGGCAATTTTTTATAGATTATTAGGAAAGTTTTTTTTTTTAGCCCCACCCCCCACCCCCCGCCGCTCTGCTGCCAGTTTTATTGAGAAATAATTAACATATATCCCTGTATAAGTTTAAGGCACACAGCATGATGATTGATTTACATAATATTATGAAATGATTACACAATGGTTCAACTAACATCCATCATCTCATATAGATATAACAAACAGAAAAGGAAAAAGAAAAAAAGAAAAAATTCTCCCTGTGATGCGAATTCTTAGGACACCCTTAACAGCTTTCCTGTATATGATACAGAGCAATGTTAGCTATAGTTATTGTGTTTTACATTATGTCCCTAGTACTTCTTTATCTTTTAACTGGACGTTTGTACCTTTTGACTACCTTTCTCCAATTACCCCTCCCCACCCCCATACTATACAGTCAGCAAAAACAAGACCAGGAGCTGACTGTGGCTCAGATCATGAACTCCTTATTGCCAAATTCAGACTTAAACTGAAGAAAGTGGGAAAACCACTAGACCATTCAGGTATGGCCTAAATCAAATCCCTTAAGACTATACAGGGGGAGTGAGAAATAGATTTAAGGGACTAGACCTGATAGAGTGCCTGATGAACTATGGACAGAGGTTTGTGACATTGTACAGGAGACAAGAATCAAACCATCCCCAAGAAAAAGAAATGCAAAAAAGCAAAATGGCTGGCTGAGGAGGCCTTCTAAATAGTTGTGAAAAGAAGAGAAGCTAAAAGCAAAGGAGAAAAGGAAAGATATACCCATTTGAATGCAGAATTCCAAAGAATAGCAAGGAGATATAAGAAAGCCTTCCTCAGTGATCAATGCAAAGAAATAGAGGGGAAAAAATAGAATGGGAAAGACTAGAGATCTCTTCAAGAAAATAGAGATGCCAAGGGAACATTTCATGCAAAGATGGGCTCAATAAAGAACAGAAATGGTCTGGACCTAACAGAAGCAGAAGATATTAAGAAGGGGTGGCAAGAATACACAGAACTCTACAAAAAAGATCTTCACGGCCAAGATGATCACGATGGTGTGATCACTCACCTAGAGCCAGACATCCTGGAATGTGAAGTCAAGTGGGCCTTAGAAAGCATCACTATGAACAAAGCTAGTGGAGGTGATGGAATTCCAGTTGAGCTATTTCAAATCCTGAAAGATGATGCTGTGAAAGTGCTATACTCAATATGCCAGCAAATTTGGAAAACTCAGCAGTGTCCACAGGACAAGAAAAGGTCAGTTTTCATTCCAATCTCAAAGAAAGGCAATGCTAAAGAATGCTCAAACTACCACTCAATTATACTCATCTCACACACTAGTAACACAATGCACAAAATTCTCCAAGCCAGGCTTCAGCAGTACGTGAACCATGAACTTCCAGATGTTCAAGCTGGTTTTAGAAAAGGCAGAGGAACCAGAGATCAAATTGCCAACATCCGCTGGGTCATCAAAAAAGCAAGAGAGTTCCAGAAAAACATCTATTTCTGCTTTATTGACTATGCCAAAGCCTTTGACTGTGTGGATCACAATAAACTATGAAAAATTCTGAAGGAGATGGGAATACCAAATCACCTGACCTGCCTCTTGAGAAATCTGTATGCAAGTCAAGAAGCAACAGTTAGAACTGGACATGGAACAGCAGACTGGTTCCAAATAGGAAAAGGAGTACGTCAAGGCTGTATATTGTCACCCTGCTTATTTAACTTCTATGCAGAGTACATCATGAGAAACGCTGGACTGGAAGAAACACAAGCTGGAATCAAGATTTCTGGGAGAAATATCAATAACCTCAGATATGCAAATGACACCACCCTTATGGTAGAAAGTGAAGAGGAACTAAAAAGCCTCTTGATGAAAGGTAAAGAGGAGAGTGGAAAAGTTGACTTAAAACTCAACACTCAGAAAACTAAGATCATGGCATCCAGTCCCATCATTTTATGGCAAATAGATGGGGAAACAGTGGAAACAGTGTCAGCCTTTATTTTTGGGGGCTCCAAAATCACTGCAGATGGTGATTGCAACCATGAAATTAAAAGACAGTTACTCCTTGGAAGAAATGCTATGACCAACCTAGACAGCATATTGAAAAGCAGAGACATTACTCTGCCAACAAAGGTCTGTTTAGTCAAGGCTATGGTTTTTCCAGTAGTCATGTATGGATGTGATAGTTGGACTGTGAAGAAAGCTGAGTGCTGAAGAATGGATGCTTTTGAACTGCGGTGTTGGAGAAAACTCTTGAGAGTCCCTTGGACTGCAAGGAGATCCAACCAGTCCATCCTAAAGGAGATCAGTCCCGGGTGTTCATTGCAAGGACTGATGTTGAAGCTGAAACTCCACCTGACGCAAAGAGCTGACTCATTTGAAAAGACCCTGATGCTGGGAAATATTGAGGGAAGAAGGAGAAAGGGATGACAGAGAATGAGATGGTTGGATGGCATGACCGACTCAATGGACCTAAGTTTGAGTATACTCCGGGAGTTGGTGATGGACAGGGAAGCCTGGCATGCTGCAGTTCATGGGGTTGCAAAGAGTCGGACATGAATGAGAGACTGAACTGAACCCCTCATTCTCTGCCTCTCATAACCGTAAGTCTTATTTCTCTTTTTTTTCCATGAGTTTTGTTTTGAGGTTTCACATGTAAATAAGGTCATATAGTGTTTATCTTTCTCTGTCTGACTTATTTCACTTAACCTAATATTTTAAGGTTCTAGGAAGGATTTTTTTTTTAATCAAAGAAGGACAATGGTAAGGGGCAATGCATTTTTAAAATATATGCATATTTCCCATATTAATAATTTTGTGAAACATAGGAAGAACTCTATTATGAAGTATTTCATATTGCCATTGCCCTAACATCTTCCTGAAATCAGAAACTCTTTTGCCACAGTTTTTCAGCCTGTTTCTTACGTCTCTGTTACTGTACTTCATTCATTCTACCTAGCTTGTTTTTGCAAAGAAACTTCTTAATATAAAAGCAATATATATTGGCTTGGATTCCCTCCCCCCTCCACTTTATTGAAGTATAATTGACAGATAAAATTGTAATACATTTTATATGTATAATAATAAAGTACACAGCATGATAATTTGATATCATATATATTGTGAAAGGATTTCTACAGTCAAGTTAATTAACACATCCTCCTTCACCTCACATAAGTTCAGTTCAGTTCAGTTCAGTCGCTCAGTCATGTCCGACTCTTTGCAACCCCATGAATCGCAGCACGCCAGGCCTCCCTGTCCATCACCAACTCCCGGAGTTCACTTAACTCATGTCCATCGAGTCAGTGATGCCATCCAGCCATCTCATCCTCTGTCGTCCCCTTCTCCTCCTGCCCCCAATCCCTCCCAGCATCAAAGTCTTTTCCAATGAGTGAACTCTTCGCATGAGGTGGCCAAAGTACTGGAGTTTCAGCTTTAGCATCATTCCTTCCAAAGAAATCCCAGGGTTGATCTCCTTCAGAATGGACTGGTTGGATCTCCTTGCAGCACCTCACATAGTTACTTTTTTTGTGGTGATTGTGGGAATATTTAAGAGTTATTTTCGGCAAATTTCAAGTATATAATACAATTTTGTTAATCACAGTCACCATGCTGTACATTAGATCCTCAGAATTTGCTCATCTTATAATTTTAAGTTTGTACCCTTTTACTAACCTCCCCCATCACCCCACTACCACCATCACTACCCCTTGGCAACCACCAATCTACTTTCCATTTCAATGAGTTTAGCTTTTTTAGATTCCACATATAGGTAAGATCATACAGTACTTGTGTTTCTCTAACTTGTTTCTCTTAGCATAATTCCAAACTACAGGTTCATCCATGTTATCACAGATGTCAGGATTTCTTTCTTTTCATGGCTGAATAATACTCCACTGTATATATACACCATATTTTCTTTATCCATTCATTTATTGATGGGCATTTATATTGTTTCCATGTCTTAGTTTAGTGGCTCAGTCATGTCTGACTCTTTGCCACCCTCATAGACTGCAGCACACCAGGCTTCCCTGTCCATCACCAACTCCTGCAGCTCACTCAAACTCATGTCCATTGAGTCGGTGATGCCATCCAACCATCTCATCCTCTGCCATCCCCTTCTCCTACAACCTTCAATCTTCCCAACATCAGGGTCTTTCACATCAGGTGGCCAAAGTATTGGAGCTTCAGCTTCAGCATCAGTCCTTCCAGTGAATATTCAGGACTGATTTCCTTTAGGATTGACTGCTTTGGTCTCCTTGCAGTCCAAAGGACTCAAAAGTCTTCTCCAACACCACAGTTCAAAAGCATCCATTCTTCAGTGCTCAGCTTTCTTCACAGTCCAACTCTCATATCCATATATGACCACAGGAAAAACCGTAGCTTTGACTAGATGGACCTTTGTTGGCAAAAGAATGTCTCTGCTTTTGAATATGCTGTCTAGGTTGGTCATAGCTTTTCTTCAAGAAGTAAGTGTCTTTTAATTTCATGGCTGCAGTCACCATCTGCAGTGATTTTGGAGCCCCCAAAAATAAAGTCTGACACTGTTTCCACTGTTTCCCCATCTATTTGCCATGAAATGATGGGACCAGATGCCATCATCTTAGTTTTCTGAGTGTTGAGTTTTAAGTCAACTTCTTTACTCTCCTCTTTCACTTTCATCAAGAAGCTCTTTAGTTCTTCTTCACTTTCTGCCATAAGGGTGGTGTCATCTGCATATCTGAGGTTATTGATATTTATCCTGGCAATCTTGATTCCAGCTTGTGCTTCATGCATCCCAACATTTCTCATGATGACTCTGCATATAACTTAAATAAGCAGGGTGACAATATACAGCCTTGACGTACTCTTTTCCCAATTTCGAACCAGTCTTTTGTTCCATGTTTAGTGCTAACTGTTGCTTCTTGACCTCTGTACAGATTTCTCAGGAGGCAGGTCAGGTGGTCTGGTATTCCCATCTCTTTAAGAATTTTCCACAGTTTGTCAAAGGCTTTGGTGTAATCAATAAAGCAGGAGGAGATGTTTTTCTGGAATTCCTATGATTTTTTATGACCCAGCGGATGTTGGCAATTTGATCTCTGGTCTTGAACATCTGGAAGTTCACAGTTTATGTACTGTTGAAGCCTGGCTTGGAGAATGTTGAGCATTGCTTTGCTAGCATGTGAGATGAGTGCAATTGTGTAACAGTTTGAACATTCTTTAACATTTCCATGTCTTGATTTACTATAAATAATGTAATGAATGTGGGAGTGCAGATATCTCTTCAAGGTAATGATTTAATTTCTTTTGGATAAATACCTAGAAGTTGGATTGCAGGACCATAGTGTTCTATTTTTAGTCTAGCTTGGATTTATTTTATATATTTATATATTTATTTTATTTTTCTTAAAGTATACCTGTTATACAATGTTGTTTTAGTTTTAGGTGTACAGCAAAGTGATTCAGTAATACTTTTTTTTTAGCATTTTTTTTAATTTTTATTTTTACTTTATTTTGCTTTACAATACTATATTGGTTTTGCCATATATTGACATGAATCAGCCACAGATGTACATGAGTACTTACATATAATATATATCTTTTTTAAAAGATTCTTTTCCTTATAGGTTATTACAAATATTGAGTATAGTTTCCTATGCTATACAGTAAGGCCAGGTTGGTTATCTATTTTATATATAGTAGTGCGTGTATGTTAATCCCAAACTCAGTAATTTATCACTCCCTCCACCCCTCTCCCCTTTGATGACCATAAATTTGTTTTCCATGTCTGTGGGTCTATTTCTATTTTGTATAAGTTTATTTATATCCTTTTTTCTTTTCGATTTCACATATAAGCAATATTATATAATATATGTCTTTCAGTGTCTGGCTTACTTCACTTAGTGTAACTTGCAAGTCTATCCATGTTGCAGGAGATGATATTATTTCATTCTTTTTTATGGCCGAGTAATAGTTAGCTTGAATTTATCCTTTTTTAAAAATGGTTTTATTTTTGGCTGCACTGTCTTCACTGCTGAGCACAGGATTCCCCTCGTTGAGGTAAGCGGGGGCTCCTCTTCATTGCAGGGTGTGGGCTTCGCATTGCAGTGGCTTCTCTCATCACAGAACACAGGCTCTAGGCACGCAGGCGTCAGTAACCGTGGCACACAGGCTGCACAGTTGCAGTTCGAGGCCCCTAGAGCACACAGGCTCCAGTGGTTGCGGCTCGTGGGCTCCAGAGTGTGGGCTCAGGGGTCCTGGGCCACGGGCTCAGTGACTCCGCAGAATGTAGAATCTTCCTGGACCAGGGATCAAACCCATGTTCCCTCCATTGGCTGGCAGAGTCTTCTTCACTGTGCTCCCAGGGAAGTCCTGAATTTATCTTCATTGAGCTCACTGAAGACAGAGGCCATACCTTATTTACAAAACAACATCACGGCAATTAAGAGCATAGGCCTTGAAGTGCCTATTTCCCTCCAGGCAGTTATGAACATTAAATGAGTAGATGCATGAAAGTGTTTAACACAGTTCCTGACACACACAGTATCCAACCTATGGTAACTGTAATTAAAGATATGTCTACTTTATTACTTGAATCTCTGCCATGCAACACAGAAGGATTTGTTGCCAAACAACAAATCAGGGCTAGGGCAATAGAAGAAAACTACAGAAGGTATCCAGGAGCAAGCACTGTACCTTTATTGCTTTACTGTACCTTTATTTTCCTTTGTGACCTTATAATTTGGAGTCCCTGAGGCTGCACTGTGGGCTTGAGGCCTGCTTCTAACCCAGATGAGCCTTGTTGGTGGTAGGGTAGAGGGAAAGAGTGTCTTCTGTGAGTTCCAGGGCCTCTCTGGGACTTCTGAGCCTCTCAGGGGAATTCCAGTTCAATCTCCAGTTCTTTCTCCCCCTCTTCCCCTCTCCAACAATGTCTCTGGAGAATCTCCAACTGATGGGACCTTCCAGTGACTAACCTGTACCTTCAACGGGGTCCCCCGGAGTTGGGGACTTAACACCACCACCTGTATGAAGCACGTTTTGTTTCCCCAGGTCAGAATGAGGCTCTCCTGTTACAGCACTTAGTACTCATTACCTTATTCTATCTGCTGGCTTTGTTTTGTTTGTCTCCCCCTGTGAATTGCCAGGTCTCTGAGAGCAAAATATGGCTCTGGTTCCTGTTTGATCAGTACAGTGAGCTGTACATACATTCCCAAGTAATAACTGTTATATTGAATTCTACCGAAGCTAGTCTTAGAATTGCAGCCTCCAGCTGGATGATAAGTTCAGACCTTACCCTAAGCTCTAAGATGCTCTCTTGATTCCCAGAGCTCTAAGATACAAACTTCTACTCCCTATAGGAGAACACAGCCACTGGGCAATTGACAGCCTGGGGTTCATGGTTGACACTATAACAAGTTTCTAGCAATAGATTTAAAAAATCTAGCAGTAATACAGTAAAACAAAACAAAACAAAATCCCTTTATTTAGAAAATAGGGATTTATAAAATGTTAACAGCAAACATTTTCCTCTTCATAATTTAAAGTTCATTTTTTTATACCACCCAGCTATTACACAGGAGCATTGTAGAAACTGAATACCTGTAACAACTGGAAACAGTCTGAAAGTAGTCTGACTCTAGCAGCTTAAACTTTGTTTTAGTAGTCACATAAAAATAATAAGGCAAAAATTTATTTGTTCCCAAATATGATTATTTGGAATCATCAAACATGCACAAAATTGTAACATTTTCATTCACAATTATCATTACCACATAGTTTGCTAAAGTGTTTGGCCCAAAATAACAATTTTCTAGATATTATTCTGAGTTGTTTAATGGCATTTAGGTGAAATAACATTTCAGGAAAAGTTTGTCAACTTGGCAATTTGCTTTTCTTACTCGGCTTGGAAAACAAAAAATTACCCTTTCCACTTCATCAGCGTCTCTTCCTCCACTTGGACCTCAGTGCTGCTTGAAGAATGCTAAAGTGTCTCCTCTTGATCTCATGTGGCTTTTCACAAATCCAGCTAACTTCTGGAACCCCTGCATTAGTCCGTCCCCAGTGACGGCACAGCAGGGCTGCACACACCAGTGCCGGTCACTGCAGAGTTGCTTCACTTTGAACATCCTGGTGATGTCCTCAGCACTTAGAGCTCCAGGCACATCTTGTTTGTTGGCTAACAGGACCACAGGCACATTTTTAATGTACTCATTCTTCAAGATGTGCTCAAACTCTTTCCTGGAGTCTTCTAGTCGCTGTGTGTCGGTACTGTCCACAACATATACTAGCCCATCAGTGTTCTCACAGTAGAGGCCCCACGTGGCTCTCATTTTCTCTTGTCCTCCAATGTCCCAGACCGTGAGCGAGACACCCTTTGCTAACTCAATCATCTCCACATTGAAACCTACTGTTGGGATAGTCACAATATCTTTATCAAGCTTCAATTTGTAAAGAAGAGTAGACTTCCCAGCAGAGTCAAGTCCCAGAAGAAGAATTCGAGCTTGCTTGGCTTTGGGCTTTTTAGAATTCAACAGACCCATTTTAGGCTTTTAAAATTTTTCTTTAAAGACCTTTTCTTATGGTCGGAGCCACTGTTTCCTTTCTGGGTCCTGCACGAAAATGTTAAGAAAGAAGAGAGCAAAAGCTTCACGATATAGTCTTAGAATAGGAACTTACATGCATTTATGTTGTAGCTTATCGACTTGATTATGGGCAAACAATGTTTTATTTGCAGTCCCAGCCAATCCTGAGGAATCTACAGTGTGAGTAACCAGCCAGTGTCATAGAAGCTCAAAGGGGAAATTCTTTGTGAATGAGTAGGACTTAGGAGGGGCCTGCTTGTGTGACACTGCAGCTTGTTCTTCTCCCAATGTTGGGAAGCTAGGGTAATCAAAGATTTGGACAAAGTATGGTTTTGGTAACAGGATAAAAACTTAACTGTACAAGTGGTTTGTAGCAGTCCTCTAGTTGTTTGACTGTTTATCTTACCCCAGTTGTAAATAAGTAACCAGACTTTTGAAGTCATGAAGGGAGAGTTTATCTCACACTGCCCTGAGCAGTATCTTTAGTACTTTCCAGATTACTCAATAAGAAACTTTAAACCATCCAAAGTTACCTGAACCTTACTCCCATAAGCATATAGAGACACTTCTTTAATCTTCTTGGTAGGAAATTTACATTATTCACAAGATCAGATTTATAGGAGAGGGAAGTTTGTAACAGAAACACTTAAAAAATTAAGCAGTCCAATTAAAGGTGGCAAACTGAATACACGTATTTATCTCCTCTCCTTCTCAAGACTCCACCACAATGATGGTAAAAGAGTAAAAAGAAAATATAAATTCATACCAAGAGCAGGAGAGTCTGTTGAAGGATGAGAGATTTCCACATCTCTCTGGAAGGTGAAATGTAGATGGAAGATGAATAGTAACTGATGCAGCAGGATAAAGCTGAGGCCTAGTGGGCTGATGCAGAGGATACAGAGGGAAGGGGCAAAATGCATGACTGAAAACAGAGGGTTAACTAAAAATCTGAATAAGGAACAGAAAACACACAAACACACACCCCTTTGCTGGGTGACTATTCAGAATGAGATGTTACTCCCTAGGCCAAAAAAGAAAGGCTTTTCTACAGAAATTGTATGATGTCAGAGAAGAGACCTTTATGTTTTGACAGTTGGGAGTTTCCACATCATAATACCTAACTCAAAATTTAATTAACCTATAGCCAATCTGGCAGTTGGCAAACCTGGATCATGTACACAGAGTTACCAGTCAGCCTTCAGTGCACAAAGGTTTTCATACTTAATATATAGAAAGAAAGAAAGTGAAGTCGCTCAGTTGTGCCCGACTGTTTGTGACCCCATGGATAGTAGCCTGCACCAAGCTCCTCCGTCCATGGGATTTTCGAGGCAAGAGTACTGGAGTGGGTTGCCATTTCCTTCTCCAGGGAGTCTCCCCAACCCAGGGATCGAACCCAGGTCTCTCACATTGTAGACAGATGCTTTACCGTCTGAGCCACCAGGAAAGTCCACTTAATATATAACATGTCTTCAAATGAGGGAAAGACCAAGATAAAAGTAAGAAGGTTTTAAAAGAGATTTAACAAAGGTAATGCAGGGAACAGAAGAAAATTTTCAGTAAGTTCTAATATTTCCATGAAAAAAAAGGGAAAGTGTTAACCACTCTTTGTGGTTATATCCAAGTCTTTATGATCCCAGGGACTGTAGCCCGCTAAGCTCCCTGTTCATGGGATTCTCCAGGCAAGAATATTAGAGTGGGTTTCCATTCCCTCCTCCAGGGGATCTTCTCGATCCAGGGATTAAACCCAGGTCTCTTGCATTGCAGGAGAATTCTTCACCAACTGAGCCAGTATTTCCATAGAGATTTGCAAAAGTATTGTATCCATGAAACAAGAAATGGATGTTATTTAAAAGACTACTCAAAAAACAAAAGCAGAACTCTTGGAAATTAAGAACAGGGTTTCCAAAATTTAAAAAGATCAATAATAGGTTAGAAGAAAACCTTTTAAAAAGTAGAAGGTAGAAAGTATGAAAGAAAAGATGAGATGTAGAAAATCAATCCAGAAGTTTCAAAGTCTGACTTTTAGGACTTTATTCCAAAAGAAACAGAAAATATGCAAAGAGGAAATTATCAAAGAAATAATATAAGACTCTTTTTCAAAGCTAAAGAATAAACTTTCCAGGTTGAAAGGCTTCCCTCAATGCCTTTTAAAAGAACTGTACTAAGGCATGGGGCTTCCCCAGTGGCTCAGTGGTAAAGAATCTGCCTGCAATGCAGAAGATAAAGGAGATGTGGGTTCAATCCCTAGGTCAGGAAGATCCCCTGGGGAAAGAAATGGCAACCCACTCCAGTATTCTTGCCTGGAGAATCCCATAGACAGAGGATCCTGGCAGGCTACAGTCCATAGCATTGCAAAGAGTCTGACATGACTGAACTGAGTGAGCATGCTCTCACATACTAAGGCATATAATATACATGTTTTGTTTTCATTAAAACTAAAATTTTATTTTTTAATTAAGTAGACTATTCTAGGTGTAGAAAATGCACTTGTGATGAAATTAAACTTTTAAAAAAACTATTAAATTCTTAACTAAATCACTGTATCTCTGAAACTAGAGGTATATTTTCATACATTTATTAATCCATACATCCATTTTTTCAACAAATGTGTATATTGATTGCCTACTGTGTGAACCATGATGTGCTAGATTTCAGGGAGGACACAAAGATAAATTAGACCTGCCCTTAGGTGGCTTTCTTTGGGGAAAAGTTAAAAGATGTGAATAAAAATAATAATGCAAAGGTTTTAAAAATGTCAGTGCTATTAGAAGAGGAAAGCTAATATATTCTGGAAATTTAAAGATTACTTCAGGATGGAAGGAATTAGGGAAATCACTCTAGAGAAGGTTCAACCTCACACCAGGCCTTCTAGAGATGGTGTAGGAGAAGTGTATTAAAGAGATGGTCTGTATGAGCAAAGTCTCAGAAATGGGAAAACATAGGATGTATATGGAAAAACAACAGGATGCAAGCACACATGTATAGTGTTTTTGTTCCTAAAACATGTTTAACTATCATGAGAAAACCATCAGACAAATCTAGATTGTAGGACATGCTACAAAAAAACACACCTGGAGTTCAAAATATCTCCGTGTCATGAAAGACAGAAGGGAAAAAAAAAGGAGCAGAAGAATGATCTAAATTAAGATACACTTAAGATACATGGCCCCTAAATGCATTATGTGACCTTTGATTTGATCCTTTGTCCAAAAAAACTATTATTATTATAATTGGGGGCATTTGATGATGACTATCCTTCATATATTATTATATCTATAAATTGTGTATTAGACGGTGTTATTTATCAGTGTTAAATTTCTTGAGAGAAATGATGATATTGTGGTTATGTAAGAGGATGTCCTTGTTCTAAAGAGATACATGCCAATGTACTTAGGGATGATACCAGCAAGTTAATTTCAATTGGCTCAGCACACACAAACACATACACACAGAGAGAAGAAATACGGCAAAAATCAGTAACTAGTAGTTTAGGTGAGGAGTTTTGGGTGCTCATTATACTATTTTAAAACTCTCCTTTAGTTTTGAAAATCAAAATAACATGTAGAAAAAAAGAATATAATTTAAATAAGCTAATGAAATAAGGCTGCAGTCTGCAGTAATATAAAGAATAATTCAGCTTACACATGTGGTCAAACCGTATTTCCCAAGATGAATTTAAGGACTCTGCAGTACCAGCTTGTCTCCATCTCTGTACTTTCAATAAATTAAATTCTAAAAGAAAAAGTGTAACATGTATTTCATATTAAACTTGATATTTTCCTTATAAGGTCTGATGTTAGAACTGAAGTAAAACTGTTATTTTTGCCTATAATAAGGATAATCATACATAAATGCCTTTACTCTGTTCCCCATTTAACCAATTGTACCTTATTTTCAAGGCAGTCAACCTGATGAGGGGTTAAATTCTGGATGAATATTATATCCAAATGAAAATATTTCTGTAAAAGTGAGTAATTTCTTTCTCAATGTTAATTTTCATGAAAAATTCTACAAATGTTTCAACATTCTTTCCTACTGTCCTACAACACTTAAGGATTCATTTGATCTGGCCAAACCTGAGGAAAGGCAAGGTATTTGTTTTCTGTGAATCATTCTGAGATTATGCAAATAAAGATAGGATTGCAAAAGTGTTACTGGCAAGCTCTGTTGTATCACCAAGAAATTTGTTTTAAAATTCAGGAACGAAGGAAATTTTTTTTTTTTTAACATGTTTCATTTTTTAAAAAATTTCTTACTGTGGAGATGGGAGGTCTGACTTTAGGAACTCAACCATGTCCTGACCAAGTGAAGATAATAGAATCTCATCTCTTAGAAGACAGTGGCAGCTTATTCTGTTAACTTTATTTTTTACAGATAAAGAATTGGGATGTGGTTGTGTGATTTGCTTAGTTTATGCAGACTTGGAACATCCCTAGTTTTCCTGTGATAACTTTTATTCAGTCTTTTTAAAAATGAACTTTTGGAAAACTGAATTATAGCATACCGATAGAAATATGCAAAAATAAACCTACAGCTCAATGAGTCACAAATTGAAAACATCCATATATCTACCAGTGAGACCAGGCTTAAATTTTAATTTTCCATTTTCATTGCACTTAAAAAGTCCAGACCTCAAGCATTTCTGTACTGAGCTGTCAGAAATATGCTCTATTCTCAAAAAGATGTCATGAGAACAACAGGTATTTATTATCCCAGTTGAGATTCTTTGATGCTGCAAAAAATGATATTCCAACCATGAAACTCTTCCAAGTGCCATTTTCTCCAGGAAAGAATCTGCACTTTCATTGACATCACCAAAGGAGGAGAACTTTTCTTTCACATGGGCAGACCACTGGATCTGAACTCATAGCCAGCCCCTGGCACTTACTAAGTGCTGAATGATGACAAAAGCAGGGGTGTTGTGATAGTTTATTATATTACATTTTATGAATGTGAAAACATATCACAGAACATGACACATGGTTGATGAAATTTTCTTCCTCTCCTCTGACAAGTTTTGTTTATCAGCTAACATTTTATTTATTTATTTATTTTTTGGAAGAAAATTAAGTCTTATTTATTGTGAAAACCAAACCACTAGGAAAATATATCACAGTCTTGAAACAGCAAACAGACAATATTATCATTTCAAGTAGTAAGTTGGTAAAAAGACAAGGTTCTTATCACAATGATAAGGGGCCAGAACTGGGGCAAGAACAACGCATGTAGCAAAGGCCCTGGCAAAAGTGGTATTTGGTAATGGAAGGCAGTCCCTTCATCGCGCTAAAGGAGCCAGTTCATCCCTGAGTTGCTTTCTCTTCCTCCCTTGATTTTTTTTT
>SJYQ01003347.1:46906-173664 GCA_006410935.1 Redunca redunca | reverse complement strand
GTCATGTATGGATGTGAGAGTTGGACTGTGAAGAAAGCTGAGTGCCGAAGAATTGAAGCTTTTGAACTGTGGTGTTGGAGAAGACTCTTGAGAGTCCCTTGGACTGCAAGGTGATCCAACCAGTCCATTCTGAAGGAGATCAGCCCTGGGATTTCTTTGGAAGGAATGATGCTAAAGCTGAAACTCCAATACTTTGGCCACTTCATGCAAAGAGTTGACTCATTGGAAAAGACTTTGATGCTGGGAGGGATTAGGGGCAGGAGGAGAAGGGGACGACCGAGGATGAGATGGCTGGATGGCATCACTGACTCAATGGATTCGAGTCTGAGTGAATTCCGGGAGTTGGTGATGGACAGGGAGGCCTGGCGTGCTGTGATTCATGGGGTTGCAAAGAGTCGGACACGACTGAGCGACTGAACTGAACTGAAGTGAACTGATTCTTTTTTCACCTTTATTGGTTTGGAAAGCCTAGAATTTAATCGTACTTTTTAATGGTTACTGAAAGAGGCAGAGTTCTGAGATAGCTCCCCCTGATTCCCATCCTGTCATGTATAATTCCCTTTCCATGAGTGTAGGTGGAGACTGTAAATATAATAGCTATTACCATCTTGATTAAATCATATGGCAAAGGTGAAAGAATTTTGAAAATACAATTAAGGTTCCACTTTTGTTGACTTTGAGTTGATTAAAAGGGACATTATCCTGGGTGAGCCTGACTTAATCAGGAGAACCTGTAGGAAAGAGTAGGCCCTTCCAGAAAAGGGAAATTTGAAGAAGCAGACTTTTCTTGCTGGCCTGGAGGGACACAAAGAGTCATATCATGACTTGCCTAGAGGGCAGCCTCTGGTTGCTGAGGCCTCTGGCCTACAACCACAAGGAACTGCATACTGCCAATAACCTGAATGAACTGGAAAAGGACCCTGAGTTCCCAGTGAGAATCCCAGCCTGGCCAGCACCTTGACGGCAACCTTGTGAGAGACCCTGAGCAAAGGATTCAGCTATGCCATGCCTGAGATCCTGACCCACGGAAACTGAGAAGCAGATGTATATTATTCTCAGCAGCTAAATTTGTGGGAATTTGCTAGGTAGCAATGCATATGAATGAATATAGTTACCTTGGAAATTTAAGTTTATATTTAACTTAATGCCTGAAGAATAATCAGTGTGGTTATCCCCACATAGGAAAATTAAAGAACCTTAGAATGTTTTAATTCCTTTCACCACTCTCATTATACATTCTGTTGTTGTCTAGCTGTGTCTAGCTTACCTTATTTAACCCTCAAAATAAACATTATCATTGGTTTATTCAATAAACGTTTGCTTAGATTTATTGACATGTTTACCATATTCTTTGCTCACTATCTTTTCTTATTCACTTTTCTCTTTCTGTGCTTTTTATCCCTCATCCTAAAGTGCATTCTCTAGATCTTCGAATAAAGGTTTGCTGTCATAAAAACTCTCAAGTTTTTCAGTCAGAAATTACTTAATTTTAACCTCATGTTTGAAAGATAATTTTGCTGCATATAATAGGATATTTTGACATTTATCTTCTCTCAGAACATTTAATGTACCATTCTGCTGTCTTCTGGCTTCCTTTGTTGCTGTGGGAAAATCCTTCAGTTTAAATACAGTTCTTTTGTAGATAACACTGTCTTTTCTCTTCATGCTTCTAATATAGTCTTCTTCCATATGGTATTCTAAGATGTCACTCTAATATGACTAGTTGTGATTTCTTTTTACTTACACTGTCTGCAGTTCTTTCTGTTTTCTGATCTGTGTATTGGTATTTCTCATCAATAGATGAAAAGAAGAAATTCTCTCCTCAAATTTTGGGATTTTCAGCTATTATTTCTTGGAATAGTATAATTTCTCCCTTATTTGTTATCTCCTCCTAAAACTGCAATTAAACATTTCAGAACTTCTCTCTGTGTGTCCTCTTAATATTTCTTTTATAGTTTCATTCTCTTTGTCTTCTGAATTTGTTGTAATTTCCTCCAATCTATTATATATTGTCTCTTCAACTGAGCCTAATCGACTCTTCAAGACTTCTGCTGAGTTTATAATTTCAGTTATTACATCTTTAATATGTAGTAGTTCTTTTTGGTTCTTTTTCAAATCTCTGTGGCCAATTCTGATAATTTATAGTTTGGTATTCTTTCAATAATCTTTTATATACTATACATTAAACATATTGATACTTATATTTTATTCTATACCAGATCATTCCATTATTTGAAGACTTTGATGCCTGACTTGGCATTTGTGCTAGTTTTGCTGTTTCCTCACATATTGCTTCCTCTTGGTATTAGGGATACTCCCAAGTACATTTCTTAAAAGTTTTATGTATTTATTTATTTTTGACTGGGCTGGGTCTTCGTTGCTGCGTGTGTTACTCCCCAGCTGCAGTGCACAGGCTTCTCATCGCGGTGGCTTCTTTTGTTACGGAGCACAGACTCTAGGGTGCACGGGCTTCAGCAGCTGTGGTACACGGGCTCAGTGGTTGCGGTACACGGGCTCAGTGGCTGCGGTACACGGGCTCAGTGGCTGCGGTACACGGGCTCAGTGGTTGCGGTACACGGGCTCAGTGGTTGCGGTACACGGGCTCAGTGGTTGCGGTACACAGGCTCAGTGGTTGTGGCTCACTGCTTTAGTTGCTTCACATCATGTGAAATCTTCCTAGACCAGGGATTGAACCTCTGTCTCCTGCACTGGCAGGAGACAGCCACCAGGGAAGCCCCAGCTACATTTTAGGCTTGGGGCATTTTTTTTTTTTTGAATGTACAGTTCTAAACACATGTGGAAGTAGGTTGATGAGTAAGAATTCTCGGGCCTTTCTCTTCTTGGTTCAGCTCTACCCAGAGTCCAAGTGAGACTGGCAAATATTACCACTAATCCTCTGCTGTATGGGATTTTTCTAGTTCAGTCACCAGAAGAGTCATCCTTGAAGATACCCCATCATAGCTCCCATCTTACTTTCGGCCCTGGTATACTCTTTGTCCTTGAAGCACTGGGCCCATTAAAACTCGGACTGTTGGCCACTAAGGATCACGTAGACACTCAGGACTTGCTCTCCCTACAGATTTTGCTTTCTTTTCACCCAGTCTATAAAAAAATCCCTTAATGTCTCACCAGTTCAGCCTCAGACAAATATACATAAAATATTTTTGTTTGTTTTGATATTTTATATGGGATTTTTACGTGTGCTATACTGGGAAGGATTTTACTTAAGGCCTAGTTCATCATATTACTAGAAATTGTTTACAGTTTTAGTGAGAATGTACTCATATTTTAGAATTTTAAAGACATTTAAAATATTAGAGGAAAATGTTGAAGAATATGTTAATAATGTTAGTGATACACAGCCTTCTTAAACTAAAATTCCAAAAATTATAAAGCCTATAAAAAGTTAATATTGATGGCTATACTTAAGTAAATCAGCATTTCTGTATTAAAACACCTTAACCAAAATAAAAAGACCAAAAGAGCTATAGGAAATATTAACAATATAGAATGAAAATTTCATATACATACTACCTAATAAATTCATACAAGTCAATAAAGAAGAAGGGACACATGGTTTTGCAGCATTAGCCTGCTGTGGCTCCCTCTGCCTGGCAAAGCAGTAGAGCTATTCTTAAAGGAAATTCCCTGGTGGTCCAGTGGTTAGGACTCCATGCTCTCATGGCCAAGGGCCTGGGTTCTATCCCTGGTCAGGGAACTAACACCCCACAAGCCACACAACACAGCCAAAAAATGAATAAATAACAAGGATAAAAAGACACACAAACAAATTAGAAAATGAGCAGAAGATATGAGCAGACAATTCACAAGAGGATATACAAGTGGTCAGATATTTTGTGAAAATATGCTGGATATCACTGGTCACTAGAGAAATGCATATTAAAATGGTAAGATACTATTTTTCACCCATCAGACAACAATTGATAATATGTTAGACTCAATCACTATTAGAGGGAGTACAAATTGATACCTGCCTTTTGGATGGTAGTTTGGCAATATATCTACTAAAATTTAAAGTATATTATTTTGGGGGATTTTGAGCCAGTGGTTAAAGGATATACCCATTCCAGACAAATCCTCAGTAATTAATAATTTCTTTATATAAATCAGTGAGTGAAAATTTTCTGAACTCCAAGAGACACATATCAGAAAAGTTTTTAAGAAAAGTCATTTTATTTCCTTTGCCAAATAATATTAAGTGCTCGAATAGTACACACTTTGTTTTCTCACCACTTAGATAGTGATGCTTACCACATTAACTGTTGAAACATGTCCATGGAGCAGATACAAGCAAGTCTTGAGGGCTGTCACCTTACCTATGACCTGATTCTCCTGATATGACCCACCTTCCCCTTCTTGAACAAGATGACAGACAGTAATGACTAATAACAACATTTCCTTTCTCATTTGGAATATTGAAGGCCACTTCCTCTGTTCTTTTATAGAGGTATCACAAAGTAGCAGGATGCAAAATCTTCAAGACATAATGCAAATGCATGGGAAAGGGCTCGGAAGGATATTTTCCATACTGCTCTGCTGTGGAGAAAGACAACCATGGGATGGGATGTCAACGGGATGTTAAAAGACGTCATGTGATTTCTATCTGTGGTCGTACAATTTGCATAAATTATCTCCTGGGACTGGGATAGTCTAAGTCTTGCCATGTCATTCTGCCCTCATACATTTTAGCAAGGCTATTTGGTTTACAAGCAAGGAAACATTGCATGGCAAATGGCCAAAAAAGCCTCTTTCTTAGGATAGTCCCTAGAATTTACACGTACCCTTTAACCTAGCAAGTCAACCTCTAAGGATTTGTCATTTAAAAAAGCACTTGCACATGTGTCTAAAGAAACATGTAAATAAGTGGATGTTCATTGTTTATAACAGTGAAAAATTACAAACAGCCTATAGTGTCATCAATAAGTGAGGTTGCTCAGTCATGTCCAACTGAGACCCCATGGACTATAGCCTACAAGGCTCCTCTGTCCATGGGATTTTCCAGGCAAGAGTACTGTAGTGGGTTGCCGTTTCCTTCTTCAAGGGATCTTCCCAACCCAGGGATTGAACCCGGGTCTCCTGCATTGCAGGCAGATGTTTTACCGTCTGAGCTACCATAGGGTCATCAATAAAGAAGAAGTTAAATATATTTTAGTTGTATTTCTTTCCTCTGTGCTACAGAATACTTACAGCAACTAAAACAAGAAGAAGGGAGATGAATGGACAGTGACATAAAAGGATATCAAGTAATTTAGTGGGGAAAAAAAAAAAGCAACCTGTTAAACAGTACCCAACAGCATACAATTATTTAGGTTAAATATGTATAATATGTATATTAACATATATAATATGGTGGTAATAATGTATTAGTATACACATTTATGTCTATTTTAGTAGGTACATAATGCATCTATGAAGGGGGGTAGAAGCTATTCCCACACTGCTGTGAAATGAAGGAGATTGCCACGGAGTTGTAGCAGGCTTCTGCCGTCTCTTTTTTGTTTGTTTGTTGTGTTTTTTGTTTGTTTTGGCTATGCCTTATGGCTTGCAGGATCTTACTTCCCCAAACCCAGGCTCACTTCAGTGAACTGTCAGGGCGTTCTCAGTCTCTTTGTATTATTTTATCATGTTATATTGATAATATCTTCATACAGTACTTGGGTAATGAAGCAACTTTTAAAAATAATTTGTTTTTATAAAGGAGAGGTTGGTTGAGATTAAAGGAGATGGAGGGAGATGCTTGATCCATGTCCAGGCTAACAAAGAGGTAAGAGAAAGTCTGAAGTGAGGATTTGAGGGCAGAACTTGTTGGATTCATGCATTCATTTAGTTTCATTCCTAAAATTTACATTGTACATTAACTATATACTAGGTATTGAGTAAAGGAATATTCAGGGTTCACAGAGAAGTAAATACAGATTGATAGTGCAGTGAAGTGAGCAGTAAGACCTAGCTATGCTTAGTGAATCAGAAAAGTACAAAAGATAGGGGAAGCTTACCATGCCCATACAAAAACAAGACCTAGCTTTCTGGCCTTCCACTGTCTCCAAGTGACCACTGCCACGGTTGGAAGCCAAGACTGACCCTGTGTGTGCCCTATGCATTACATCAGGAATTGTAGGACTTTCTAGCAAAGTAAGATCTGTGCTAAGGGTGGACAAAAGGATCTCCTCCATAGCTAACAAAACTTTCTGCACTCTAATGACATGAACAACAGGATTTTAGTACCTTTACCCATCTCTTTCTACCATTACCATGCACTTACTGTGATATTTTAAATTTCTTTAATAGCGTATAGTATCTTTCATTATTAGAGACATGAAATTTTTAGTGAAAATGCTCTCTGAATGCTATCCACACTAAAATACACATATCAATCTGTAGGCAACAAATAAGGAACAAATAAATGGATGACCAAATAAATAAAGTCAGATCCTCGTGAAGTTTGACAAAATGGGGAGAGAGAGAAAGTAAGTGCTGTAGCAGATTAATATTATGATATCAACCATTCCCCCCACCCCACACTTCCCATTTGTCCTGTGATCTCTCCCTCAACTTCAGGCAGCAGAGGGTAACTCCTTCTAAGGCTTTGGGGAAGGAAGGTCACAACAGAGAACCAAAGAGTCCATTTTCACTCAACTCTTGTTTCAAACCATATTTTCTAAAATCTCTGGCACAGACAGTTGATTAAGAGGAAGGGTTATTAAGGCTCAAAAGCTAAAACCAATACCACTGACATTTGGTTTTAAAGGAAGACATGATGTCAGAATGAGGTGTCCTTCCTCTATTAGTCTGCAAGGGCAGCCGTAACAGAATACCATGGACTAGGTACCAGATAGTGTGAATGAGTGTGAAGTCGCTCAGTCGTGTCCGACTCTTTGCGACCCCGTGGACTGTAGCCCACCAGGCTCCTCTGTCCATGGGATTCTCCAGGCAATACTGGAGTGGGTTGCCATTTCCTTCTCCAGGGGATCTTCCCAACCCAGGGATCGAACCTGGGTCTCCTGCACTGCAGGCAGACACTTTATCCTCTGAGCCACCAGGGAAGCTATAGGTACCAGATAACAGAATATTAAAGACAGAAACTGATATTCCCACGGTTCTGGAAGCTGCAAGTCCAAGATGAAGGTGCCAGCAGGGTGCCTCTCATGAGGCCTTTCTTCCCGGCCTGTAAACAGATGCCGTCTCACTGTGTCTTCTCATGGCCTTCCTTCTGTCTGTGCCTTCCTGGTGTCTCTTCCTTTTTTATATGGCTCTAATCCAATAGGCCCCACCCTTATGACCTCATTAAACACTAATTACCCCTTGAAAGGTCTTATCTTCAAATACAGTTACATTGGGGGTTAGGGCTACAAATATGAGTTTGCGCAGTGGGGAGAGTCACGGTTCGGTCCACAGCACTTCCTTAAATTTGTTAGATGAGCTCTGTCCAAAAGAAATACATGTGATTTAAATTTTCAGGTAACTACATTTTTTAAAGTAAAAAGAAAAAAATGAAATGAATTGTAACACTATTTTACATTTAATTCAACATATCCAAAATAGTATCATTTCGACATGTATGTAAGGTGAGGTGAGGTGAAGTCGCTCAGTCGAGTCCGACTCTTTGTGACCCCGTGGACTGTAGCCTACCAGGCTCCTCCGTCCATGGGATCCTCCAGGCAAGAATACTGGAGTGGGTTGCCATTTCCTTCTCCAGGGGATCTTCCTGACCCAGGGATCGAACCCAGGTCTCCCGCATTGGGGGCAGATGCTGTAACCTCTGAGCCACCAGGGAAGCCCATGTATGTAAGCTATATTAAAAATATTAATGAGATATTTTAGAATATTTTCTTCAAATAAGTCTTTAAAATTAGTGTGCGTTTTTCTTTGCATCCATCCTATTTTGGACCAGCCACATTGTAAGAGCTCAGTAGCCACACATGACTAGTGGATACTGTAGTGTTAGATAATCTCCAAGGAGAAGAGAGAGAGACAGTCAGATATAAGAGAGCAAGAGAGAGTAACTCAAGATAAGACTGAGGCCCCAGAGGAAGTCGGGTGGGGAGGAGTCAGGATGACTGTTAGAATCCTCAGAGAGTTTTGGGGATCTGAGAGCAGAGGGACCTGTGTTCACTTCTCAGGTGAGACCGAGGTAAACAAGAATGGGTAGAGGTAGCAACCAGAGGTGTCTAAGACAGCCCTGCAAGTCTCCAGAATGGCACCGGAGGACATCCAAGTTTTCCAGTCCCTAAGAGAGGTGAAGACATGGCTCAGGAAGAATCACCTCAGTCAAGATAAGGAGCTGCTGGGACTTCCCCAGTGGTCCAGGAGCTAAGACTGCTCACTCCCAAGGCAGGGGGCCCAGGTTTGATCCCTGGTGAGGGAAGTAGATCCCACATGCCTCAACTAAGAGTTCATATGCTGCAACTAAAGATCCCGCATGTCACAACTAAGACCTAGTGCAGCCAAACAGGTAAATAAAAATAAGTTAAAAATAAACATACGGGAGAGCATAGATAAACTGAAATTTTTAGAGAAGATGAGGAGCTGCTATAGCAGGACTGATGAATGGGGATCACAAGAGCATGGACATGAGCAGTGAATGTCAGCCTCAAGGGGCATTTGTGAACCCGCTGCTTCACCTTGTGTGGCACCTAGAACTTAGATGCCATTCTGGGGAGACGGGGGTTGGAGTTCTGAATTCATGGAATTTACCAGACATGGCAAAAAAAACTCAGAAGTCAACTTATCTACAATCTTCTGAGCTACATTTCCACTATCAGGCAGAATAGAAGCCTGAAATAACAGGTTCAGTGATCACTTTTTATGTTCGGTTTTGTGAAATGAAAACATAGCTCTGGCTACTCCAGACTCTGTGCAAAGGGGAGCAGTAATTACCAAAAAGGTGAAAGAGACCCTCAAAGCGCAACCAGGGCTTTAAAGCCGTCTAGCAGGGAGGCCTCTGTCAAGGCCCAAAGCCCAGCCCAGCCCAGCAGAGGGAGTGCAGGCTCAGGAGGATCCCCAGGTCACTTTGTGGAGGTATTTTATTCTGATCATCTTTTTTTTTCCCCCACACTTTATTTCTTCTCTGTTGTCCCTGTATTGATTCCCCAGAATTAACTGTCCCTTCCTCTAAGTTGGTGTTCCTGGGAGAGCAGGAAGTTAAGGCTGTGAAACTGTTGGAATTTATTGCCCTGAGCCAGAGAGGGTAGACAACAGAAAGCAAAGGACTTCACAGTTTAGCTGTCCATGGATTTGATTGGCTTCTCCAACTCTGGCTTCCAGATTCCCAGGTCTGTGGCCCTTTCTTTGTTCCCTGGCACAGATCTTGTTAAGCCTTTTTCCCAGGGCTGGACTCCTGGAGTACCAAATACACCCTTACTCTTACACTGCCCGAGAGAGCAGAGGCCTCCTTAAACTTGTCACCCAAGGTACCTCACTGCCTCGGCCCCGCCTAGGCCCTGTGGCTTTCTCCTACCAGGAAGTAAAACTGCTTCCTGCCCAGCCCCTCCTGCGGGCTGCCTTTGTGGGCGGCCTTGCTGTTCTCTTCTCAGTGCCCCAGATCTCCCTTCCACACACTCATCTCATGCAACAGTGACGCAAACACAAAGCAGCAGGAGGTCAGTCCTGTGTATCCCCACTGGGTGGGTATATATCTCCCCACTTTTTTCCCTTAAGTTTTAGAATTACAGCATTTTGGACCTAGAAGAGACTTTAACGATCATGTAATTTTATGTGCCTGCTAATATTCAGGACTTTGAGACTTTATATTTGTTTATTGGTTCATTTTACTTTGGAAATTCTCAAAGGGCTATTAATTAAGGTGTTTTTGTAACAAGTAACTTAGAGAGGAAAGGTCATTCCCAGGACTGTCACCTGTTGAGAAGATAGTAAAATCCTGGTCAGCTCAAAATCTGGAGCTTCCAGCAATCAGTGACACGATGATCAGAGCACTGGTAACAAGAGAGTTAAAGGCTTCCCTAGTGGCTCAGTGGTAAAGAATCCACCTGTTAATGCAGGAGGCACAAGAGACTGGGGTTTGATCCCTGGGTTGGGGAGATCCCCTGGAGAAGGAAATGGCATCCCACTCCAGTATTCTTGCCTGGGAAATCCCATGAACAGAGGAGCTGGCAGGCTACAGTCTATAGGTCACAAAAGAGTCAGACATGACTTAGCAACTAAACAAGAAACCAATATGTAATAGAATGATTGACTTCAAGCAGATACGCCCTTGAGGATTGGATGGGACCAAAAGCAAAATTAAAATAAAAAACTTGAAAGTAAATTACGAAACCCCTAGAGGACCAGTTTGAACAACACTAAAATAAGTAAACTACTAGAGTATGTAATTCTATATCCACACTCATTAGAGACTGACAGACTGTCATTGCTAAATAAGTCTAACATAGCATTTCCCTCTAAACACCAGCAACTGGGCTCTATATTTAACTAAGTAAGTTTCTTAATCCTGAGAAATCCATTCAAACATGACAGTAATAAGTGAGCCATTTTTAATATCTTTCTACTCTGTATATTGTGATCTAATAACATTCCGGACTTCTAACCTTCAAAGCATTTATAAGCACTTGATAAAACAGCTTTTACCATCTACCTAAGTCTAAAAATACCATTAATAACATTTTATGAGTAAGGATCTGATACAGAGACATCAGTGACTCATCATCAAGAGAGCCAAGATTTGCACCGAGTCATCTGGGTCTCCAGGCCAGTGACTACTTCATGTGGACAGCCTCACTTCCGCTGCCAAGAGATGAGTCAATTAATTAATCTGATGGTATAAACATCTTTACTAACTTGAATTTTCTCAGTTAATTCTATAAAGACTAAAGTACATCGCAATAGAAATGTTTGAGTTTATATATATACTAGATATATATGTTAAGTTTCTCAGCTGCATAAGTTTATTTCCACTTATTCTGGATTTCTCAAGAAACCTCACCAGATAAATATTTTTAAAGAGGTAATTTAATTCAAAACATTAGATAAAACTAGTTAAAATATAACCATAGTTAATTTTAAGAAAACATCCTTAAAGGATGGTTCAGAGAAAAATCAACTGCAAAAAAGGGTCTGCCAATCTTTGTCAAGTAATGAAGCTGTGTTCATTTGTTCAGTTGTCTTCATTTGTTCAGTCTTCAATTGACTTCTCTCTACTGTAATTTCTAAATTATACTTCAGAAAAATAAATAGATATCTATAAAATTATTAATAATCCATCTAAAGATTATGTTCAGATTTTACTTAATAAAACATAGTAGTGGAGTTTTATTTTTCTGATTCTAAGTGTACATGATGATACAGCTTCTTAAATATATTCTGCTGGTGTTTTATTTCTTTGTAGCTATCAAAAGAATTGTCAAGTTATCATATGACCTAACATAAAATTTTAAATAAAGTTGGCACTTCATTTATAATATGATGCTGGAGAGTATGCTTCTTAACTACAAATTCAAAATATTATGAAATCAAATATAAAATACCATGGTCTTATTCATTAGCCATATAACAAAGATTTACTACCTTCTCTTAATGGTATATTTTTCATTCAAACCAAAGACACGTTCAGCTTAGTCATGAGAAAGGTTAAAAGATGGAAGTTCCTCTTGCCAAGAATGAACAGTATAATGAATCAAAAAATATTGATTTAATAACAGGGACCAGTGTTCAGGTGGGTATGGCTAGAAATCAAACATAGGGCTTCTGTTTATGGGGAGAGCTGCAACTTCTCTCTCTTATTTAGCATCAAGCTTTATGCTAATACAAAAATGTAAAAAGGCAAGCCAAATGGTGCCAAGGAAGTCTGTTGGACATAAAATAGCATTGTGTTTTTCATTTTGAAATCAGTGCAAAAATGAAGAGCTAAAAACCTTTATCAATTAACTCAAGGGAGGATACTTGAAAGATCAAAAGGAGAATCAGTTCTGAGAAGTAAATTGGGAACTCTAGATTTTTTTTAAGGCATCTCTATCACTGGATAAAAAGTAGGCTTTCTGTGATTATAGTTTTAGTGTAACTGTAAAATGTTATCATTCAAGGAGCAGGATTTCCCTTGGCTGTAAGTACAGAAAGTCACTGTGTCACTCTGGCCAAGTAAATGTAGGTATCTACATTGCATTTTGCTTTTCTGTAAAATGTTGGTCTCCCCAGAATCTGCTGGAAGAATGTATTAGGCAGTAATTGTAAAAGGCTTTGTCATCCTGATATACAAGTTGCATGCTAAGTAAAAATGATTACAAATGAAGGATCCTTCAAAAAAAATTTAAGGGATAAACAAAACTACTTTGGGGTTCCTCTAAAATGATAGTTTGATCCCTGGGTCAGGAAAATCCTCTGGAGGAGGGCATGGCAATCCACTCCAGTATTCTTGCCTGGAAAAGCCTGGAAAAGAGGAGCCTGGCAGTCTACAGTCCATAGGGTCGCAAAAAGTCGGACATGACTGAAGTGACTTAGCACACATGCTCACACGCAAGAATGATGGAAACTTAGAGAGAAACTTTGACTCAAATTTTCTTGAGCAGCCAGGGACTCAGCCGAGGAAGCTCTTCTTCAGCCATTTTTAGAGAATACTTGGAAAAGACAAAATGGGAAGGAAGTTATTCATATCCCAATAGTGATGCTTTCTGCTAAGGCCAGTGCATATTCATATATATTTATATAAAAATATGTTTTTTAAAAGACTATATTTTAAATAAGACTGTATTTTTAAACTTTTCTGGAAAATCACCTTCATTCTCTAAGTGATTTTGCTGGTTTTGACTACATTCAGTTCAGTTCAGTTCAGTCACTCAGTTGTGTCCGACTCTTTGCGACCCCATGAATCACAGCACGCCAGGCCTCCCTGTCAATCACCAACTCCAGGAGTTCACTCAGACTCACGTCCATCGAGTGAGCGATGCCATCCAGCCATCTCATCCTCGGTCGTCCCCTTCTCCTCCTGCCCCCAATCCCTCCCAGCATCAGAGTCTTTTCCAATGAGTCAACTCTTCGCATGAGGTGGCCAAATTAGTCCAGTTAAGTTAGGATCATTACCCTAATAGGAATATCAATATTAATTAAATCAGTGAGAAAGGTCTACAAGATAGGTCGGGATGGAAGGAGCATGGACTTTGGAGTCGGGCAGACCTGGGTTGGGAAACTGGCTCTGCTGCTTGCTAGCTTTGGACAAACTACGTCTGTAATGACAGACTTGTCTGTAAAACAAATACTGTAATAATACCTCCCTCTTAGGGCTGCTGTGAGGGTTAGATGAGATTACATTCGAAAAATACCTTACATATTCAGAGCCTGCCTGTCCATTATGCACTTGTAAACAATAACGATTTTCGTTCTGAATCCTGTACTTAAATGTGCACCTAAATGATCCTGTCTGAGATCGTCTTGTCCAGAGGTTCATTAGCATTTTTACAGGATGGAAGCAGGTCAAGATTTTCCTAACTCCAAGTGCTATAGAAAATTCTTAAGGGATAATTATTCTTTTCATGATCAGTTTTAAGGTTCTACTAGTACTTAATGAATTTTATACAGGATACCCATTTAATAAGTTTTTCAAAGCAAATGTTATTTATATGTAAATTCCAGAAAAACATCTACTTCTGTTTCATTGACTATACAAAAGGCTTTGACTCTGTGGATGACAACAAACTGTGGAAAATTCTTAAAGAGGTGGGAATAGCAAACCATCTTATCTGTCTCCTGAGAAACCTGTATGCACGTCAAGAAGCAACAGTTAGAACCTTACACAGAACAGCTGACTGGTTCAAAATTGGGAAAGGGGTATGTCAAGACCGTATATTGTCACCTGGTTAATTAACTTACATGCAGAGTTGTTGTTCAGTCACCCAGTCTTGTCTAACTCTTTGTGACCCCATGGACTTCAGCATGCCTGGCCTTCCTGTCCCTCACCATCTCCTGAAGATTGCCCAAGTTCATGTCCATTGTTTCAGTGGTGCCATCCAGCCATCTTGTCCTCTGCTGCCTCTTCTCCTTCTGCCTTCAATCTTTCCCAGCATCAGGAACTTTTCCAAAGAGTCAGCTGTCCATATCAGCTGACCAAAAATACTGGAGTTTCAACTCCAGCATCAGTCCTTCCAGTGAGTTTTAAGGGTTGATTTCACTTAAGATTGACTGGTCTGATCTCCTAAGTGTCCAAGGGATTCTCAAAAGTCTTTTGTTGGATAGCATCACCGATTCAATGGACTTGGGTGAGCTCTGGAGATGGTGAGAGACAAGGAGGCCTAGCGTGCTGCAGTCCATGGAGTCGCAGAGATTCGCACATAACTTAGCAACTGAACAAGAACAACATGTAAATATATACACATATAATAAATACACACACATATATGTTTATTATTCTTTTTTGATAGAAAACCACTGACAGCCTGTAGGATATATCCTGTATTTTCAGGATGTTAGGGATGAGACATTTGAACTCTCACCCAGTCTAACAACTTCTCTTTACCAATGAGGAAACTGAGGTCCAGAGAGCTTGAAAAACTTGTCAAAAATAACACAGTGCTAGAATTATGAATAAAACTCATGTCCCTTGACTATCAATCCAATTCTTTTAGTGACTTTATTTTTTAGTTATTTTTAATGTTTATTGAGATGTGATTTACATATCATTCACCCTGATGACTTCTGACAAATGCATACAGTCTACATGTCTACCATAATAGATATAATCATAAACATACCACTCACCATTCTTAAACTATTTGCCATATCTGCTAGTATTTTGCAATTAAAGAATGCATGTTTATGATTATTAATTCCTTTTTTTTACAATTTTAAAGTTACAGTGTATATAAAATAAAATATAAGTATACTATATACCTATTCCACTCCCCACAGTCAGCTCTCAAAAACTATTGGGAAGTCTCAAACAAATGCTTCACATCTTCTTAAGATAAGTGATATTGTATTATATATTTTAATTAGAAATATCAGCTACAAATTGGAGCTTACCAAGGGCATTTGCCATCTGCCTCTGAGGAGACTGAATCCTGGGCTCTGCAGCTATTGACCTTCAACATGCCCTGAAGGGAGTTAGGGTAGAGAATGAGGCACTTTGTGCTCCAGGGAAACTGGGGGAACAGGTCTTTAGATAGTTAGATATTTTTAGAAACTGATTTCAAGATCCCAATCCTTGCATCTCCTCATATCTAAAAAACCTTCATGGTGACATCAGCTCCTTGTGACTAGCAGAAAACCTTTTGTAAGATTAGTGCTTGGTTGAATGTGAACTCCCCCTTCACCAAAATCACATATATAGACCTTCCCCCAGTACCTTTTTGGAGCAGTTTCTCAGAGCTCTCTGAGGTGCTGTCTCCCAGGCTGCAGTCTTCATTCATTTTGCCCCAAATAAAACTTGACTCGTAACTCTCACGTTGTGCATCTTTTTTAAGTCAACAGAAATTTGATTATATTATCTATTATAGATATACACATACAGCATAGATAGATAAATGTTTTGCTCTATCAGTACTAAATATGTATAGTTTCCTAAAGAGTGACACAGAATCTCTCATTTATGTCTTTTCTATGCTTCCATAGTCCGGAAACTTATTTTCCCTATCTTTCTTTGTCTAAAAAAACCCTCAGTTTTAGTTAGTTTTGATTTTATATACCAAGAGGCACACTGTGCTTAATTATAAAATAATATTTAGTGATTTTTCTTTTGTCTTTACTTCCTAAACCACTCTACTTTCTATAATCTTCTTTTCAGGGAGTATTTTATTATTCTTTATATTCCCAAACCTAGAACTATTGGCAAAATAAATACTTGGGGATTTTTTTCCTAGTTATATTGAAGTATACAGCATAATGATTTGACTTGCACACATCATAAAATTACTATCAAATAAGTTTAGTGAAAATCCATCATGTCATATAGATACAAAATTAAAGAAATAGAAAGAAATTTTTCTTAGTGCCTTTAAATGAAACTTAAAAGGCAATATAACACACTGCTGCTTTTTAAACTAAAGTTCCCGATCAGAAATTTTAAATGTCTCCTTGGCAGGCAGTATATGTGATACGTCTTTGTGTTCACACTGGGCCTAGCAGAGTTATTTGGAATAGTGAGTGCTCAATACAAAAATTAATGAATCTTTCTTAAGGTTATTAGCATGTGTGACTTTTTCTCTTTTGAAGGGGAGGGATAGTTCAACAAAATTGGATTTTGCTGTATATAATGGTCAGAAATGACATCAACTTTATGATGACATAAGCAAATGAATAATGGAAGCTTTGTCTGGAATTTTTCAAAATTACCTAGCTACTGAAACCAAGCAGGACTCGGTGGGGCTCCTGGGCATGGAAGCCTTTCTGTCCCCCATTTCTTGTTTGTAGGGAATGGATTCTAGCTTTCATGGTCTTCCTTGAATTCCAAAGGTCAGATTTGAACAGTTGTTAATCAAGGAAGAAGGAAACAGCAACCCACTCCAGTATTCATGCCTGGAAAATCCTATGGACCAAGGAGCCTGGAGGGCTACAATCCATGGGGTCGCAAAGAGTAGGACATGACTGAGCGACTTTGTGTGTGTGTGTGTGTGTGTGTGTGTGTGTGTAATCAAGGGAGGAGCAGCCAAAAAACCACCTGAGACAAGATTAAAGGAACCTCATGAGGGGTTCAGAAAATCTCATCAAAATTAGGAGACCAACTGAGATGAGATTAGAGTGCTAGCCCTGCCCACACATCTTAATCTTATCAGCCACCCCACCATTGAACTTTTACCATAAAGGGACTTCCCTGGTGGTTCAGACGTGGTAAAGTGTTTGCCCAACACAGGAGACCTGGGTTTGATCCCTTTACTAACACAATGGCTTCCCTGATGGCTCAGAGGTTAAAGCGTCTGTCTGCAATGCAGGAGACCTAGGTTCGATCCCTGGGTCAGGAAGATCCCCTGGAGAAGGAAATGGCAACCCACACCAGTATTCCTGCCTGGAGAATCCCACAGATGGAGGATCCTGGTAGAGGGACACAGGAGCCTCTATGTTTCCCCCTTTGCCTGGCAAAGCAATAAAGCTATTCTTTTGTACTTCACCCAAAACTCTGTCTCAAGATTTGATTTGGCACTGCTATACAGAGGTCAAGCTTTTGGTATCACTACTAGTATGGATGATACTAAAAGTCCCTTTTTTCTAAATAATGAAGACTGGGAATTCCCTGGCAGTCCAGTGGTTAAGATTCCATACTTCCAGTGCATGGAACACGGGTTCCCCTGGTCAAGGCACTAAGACCCCGCATGCCTTGCAGTACTGCCAGAAATAAATAAAGAAAAAATGAAGATTATGTTTTTGTACCTAATCAGTTGCCTACAGATTTCAAGTTTCTTTCCTTATCTGCATTGAGTCTTGGTCTGTGTCTCTCTGAGGTCATGCATCTTGATGAAAACTGGAAAATAAGGAAACCATTAAGATGTAGATACAATCACAGAATAAATGAACAAATAAGCATACAGTTGTAATCAGTTCTAGAAGTTATGCCTATTGACTTACATCACAGTATTGTATTTACATGGTAAATTTACATAGAAAAGCCATTCCAACCTTTGCATTATTGCACAGCCACTTGAATCCATGATCTGGAAGATAATGTGACAACATGGGGGGAAATGTTTGTATTCTAATATTTCACTAGGAAATCAGTATTCATTGTCAGATAATTTTATAGAAGAGAATTCTGCATAGAAAAGGAGAAAAAAGGAAATATACCAAAATAATAACAGTGTCTATGTTAAGGTGGTGTCAGGCAATCTCTGTGCTTCTTTCTTGTGTCTAGTTGTATTATTTCTGTAACAGAAGACAAATTTACAAGAGCAAAGAAAACGAGTTCTATAAAAGAAAGTATAGTAAATATCTGTTACACATGGCAGCCTTAAATCTTCTGAAAAACCACCCTACATCTTATATTAACAGTTCCCCACATTGTTTTATCCCAGAATTCTACTATCTCAGAGTAAATTCTAAAATTAAACATTTGTAATCTCCCTAGCCTCTGACTTTAAGGTGAGGTCCTATACCTTAGTTTCTGCCTCTCAGTTGTGCCGGTCAGAAAATACCTATAGAGCAGACAGGGCCCAGACATCCATTCTGCCGGCACAATTGGTTTCAGTGTCATGGTTCTGGGGTCAGCAGTGGTAACAGTATCTTCCCCATTGCCAAAAAGACTACTGGGTTCTGGGACTGCTGGTACTTGGCCTCAAACCTGTTCCTCCAGCCTTTCCAATGATTATCTGGGCTTTCTAATCTCCCTTCATAAATCCCTTCTCATTTAAATGACCTAGACTCAATTCTTTGTCTACACTTAAGAATGGTAACAGTTAGAGGAGGCTAACAAAAATAGAGTTCACTTGAGAAACGAATAAGCAGGGGTGGCATAATTAAAGACAAGATTATTCTGAACTTCAAAAGAGCATTGTGATCAGACTTCCCTGGCAGTCCACTGGTTAAGACTCCTATTCCCTGTGCAGGGGGCACAGGTTTGATCCCTGGTCAGGGAACTAATATCCCATATGCTACATAGAATGACCCCCCCAAAAAACAAAATTGAGATCAAATAAAAGACCTTTTCAGCAGATAAAACTCATGAGTGCCATTTCTGGGCAGAGCATCTAAGCACTGGTGTGAGAACCTGCAGCTCTCTCTTCTGCTGCAGCAGCCATGGGATCTCATGTTCTAATAATGCAACAACAAGATATTGGATTCCGCATCAGTCCAGGTACTTAAGAGATTGTGTGGAAGAGAGCCCACCGCTGACTGGGAGAGCACGGTTAACATGAGCAAGAAATAAAATTGTTAGGTGAGGCCACTGAGATTTGAGAGTTAATTTGCTATCATGACATAGATAGCCTAGCCTAACCAAAGCCTGATTAATACACAGTGGTATCAAAAATGGGATATATTCAATGATCAAAATAAATATATAAATTTGAAAGTCTTGTATGATTATAAAACATTTTAATCTAATACAAGTAAATCAAGCAAAACATGGATTAAGGATTTGTTGTCATTTTTTATCAAGTAAAGCTATCTGGGTTTACTTGAAAGTAATAGTAGCATATTGTGAAAATGTCTAAATATTTAATGATTTTAAAAACAACAAATAGGTTATGCATTTCAATTCTCACATTATAAAAAAATAGAATTTGTGATGCATGTTAATTTTATTAAAATATCCTTCCCAAACCAGTATGAAATAATAAAAAAGCAAATCACATTTACTTATTGTGAAATTCTGATGATCTGTAGAGAGAAGTGTGAGAAAATTGCTAGCAGGATTTATTGAAATTGCTTTGGGCAAAACTAAGAGACATGAACGCAACACTCATTGGGACAGATTCATCAATGTCTGCTTGCTTTTGCAGTCCTTTTCATTTCCAAATGTCTGTTTCAGCCTCTACAACAGTAGTTTTTCTTTCTTCCTTTTTTTTTTTTTTTGCTCAGTAGTAACTGACTCTTATTTCATAAAATGTGTACTCTTCTTTCACCTGAAATAGCCACTGACAAGGTTATTTTCTATCTGTCTGTTATAATCAGCACTGTCCTGTCTGCACTGAGTGACCTGGGCCACTGGGCCAACAGTGGCAGAGGAAATCACCATCACTGTTCTGATGTTTGGATGTTACCAGTGTTCAGATGCCTTAATAAATGATCCTTTACCATTTCTTAAAGACTAAAGAGGTTTTCAAAGAGTTGGCTTTGTTTTGTTTTGTCTATAGTGTTGTGGTTGTTCAGTTGCTAAGTGTGTCCAACTCTTTGCAACCCCATGGACTGCAGCATGCCAGGCCTCCCTCTCGCTCACTGTCTTCCAGGATTTGCCCAAGTTCATGTCTATTGAATCGGTGATGCAATCCAACCATCTCTTCCTCTGTCGTCCCCTTCTCCTCCTGCCTTCAATCTTTCCCAGCATCAGGGTCTTTTCCAATAAGTCAATAGTACAGAAGAGCCAATGAGAAAAAATGGGTTTAAAATAGGAGAGATTTCTACTGGACATAAAGAACTTCCAGACTACTAGAATAAAATGATACTGGAATGGTTATTGAGGGAGACTGCCTGGTCTTTTGTCAGGCACATCATTAAGAAAGACTAACTTAAAAGAAAAAATAAACAAATGGGACCTAATCAAACTTATAAGCTTTTGTACAGCAAAGGAAACTATAAGCAAACTGAAAAGACAACCTAAGGACTGGGTGAATATATTAGTAAATGATGCAGTCAACAAGGGCTCAATTTCTAAAATATGCAAACAGATCATACAACTCAATAATGAAAAAAAAATCAAAAAATGGGCAGAAGACCTAAATAGACATTTCTCCAAAAGAAGACATATAGATGGCCAACAGGCACATGAAAAGATGCTCAGCATTGCTAATTATTAGAGAAATGTATATCAGAACTACAATGAGATAGCACCTCACACTGGACAGAATGGTCATCATTAAAAGTATACAATAATAAATGTCGGAGAGAGTATGGAAGAAAGGAAACAGTCTTACATTCTTGGTGGGAATGTAAATTGGTGCAGCCACAATGGAAAACGATATAGATATTCCTCAAAAAACAGAGTTGCCATATGATCCTGCAATCCCACTTCTGGGCATATCCCAGAGAAAACTATAATTCAAAACGACACATGCACCTCAGTGTTCATAACAGCACTATTTACAATAGCCAAGACATGGAAGGAACCTAACTGTCCATTGACAGATGAATGAATAAAGATATGGTACATACATGCAATGGAATACTCAGTTCAGTTCAGTTCAGTTGCTCAGTCATATCCAACTCTTTGCAACCCCATGAGTCACAGCACGCCAGGCCACTCAGACTCATGTCCATCGAGTCAGTGATGCCATCCAGCCATCTCATCCTCTGTCGTCCCCTTCTCCTNATCACCTCCACTAGCTTTGTTCATAGTGATGCTTTCTAAGGCCCACTTGACTTCACATTCCAGGATGTCTGACTCTAGCTGAGTGATCACATACACCATCATGATTATCTGGGTCATGAAGGTCTTTTTTGTACAGTTCTTCTGTGTATTCTTGCCACCTCTTCTTAATATCTTCTGCTTCTGTTAGGTCCCTACCATACTCAGCCATAAAAAAAGAATAAAATAATGTCATTTGCAGCAACATGGATGGACCTAGAGATTATCATACTGAGTGAAGTAAGTCAGGAAGAGATCAAACAATACATGATATCACTTATATGTAGAATCTAAAATATGGCACAAATGAACTTGTTATCTAAATAGAAACAGACTCATAGACATAGAGAACGGACTTGTGCTTGCCAGCAGCAGAGGGTGGGAGGGGTGGATAGGGAGTTTGGGATTAGCAAATGCAAACTATTATATACAGAATGAGTAAACAACAAGGTCCTGTTATATAGCACAGGGAACTATATTCAATATCCTGGGATAAAGCATAATGGACAAGATATGAAAAAGAATCTATACGTATGTATGACTGAATCACTTTGCTATACAGCAGAAATTAACACAACATTGTAAATTGATTACAATAACCCAGTTCTAAAATGGGCAAAGGACTTGGATAGATATTTCTCCAAAGGAGATACACAAATAGACAATGAGCACATGAAATGACTCTTAAAATCCTATGTTCTTAAGGGAATGGGGGGAAAAAAAAACATCTTAAGATACCTCACATCCACTAGAATGGCTATAATGATAAAAATAGAAAATAACAAATGTTGGCAAGGATGTAGAGAAATTGGAATCCTTATAAATTGCTGATATTGTGAAAGTGGTAAAGTGACTTTGGAAAATACAGTAATTTGGCACTTCTTCAAAATTTAAAGAGTTATTGTGTGTGTGTGTTACTTTCTCAGTCATGTCCAACTCTTTGAAACCTCATGGATTGTAGCCTGTTAGGCTACAATGTCCATGGAATTTTTCAGGCAAGAATACTAGCGTAGGTCGCCATTCCCTTCTACAGAAGATCTTCCAACCCAGGGATTCAACCCCCATCTGTTACATCTCCTGCATTAGCAAGTGGGTTCTTTACCACTGGCACCACCTGGGAAACCCAAGGAGTCATCATTCAGTTCAGTTCAGTTCAGTTCAGTCGCTCAGTCATGTCCAACTGTTTGCGACCCCATGAAGTGCAGCACGTCAGGCCTCCCCATCCATCACCAACTCCCGGAGTTCACTCAGACTCACATCCATTGAGTCGGTTATGTCATCCAGCCAACTCATCCTCTGTCATCCCGCCATCTCATTCTCTGTCATCCCCTTCTCCTCTTGCCCCCAATCCCTCCCAGCATCAAAGTCTTTTCCAATGAGTCAACTCTTCGCATGAGGTGGCCAAAGTATTGGAGTTTCAGCTTCAGCATCATTCCTTCCAAAGAACACCTAGGACCAATCTCCTTTAGAATGGACTGGTTGGATCTCCTTGCAGTCCAAGGGACTCTCAAGAGTCTTCTCCAACACCACGGTTCAAAAGCATCAATTCTTTGGTGCTCATCTTTCTTCACAGTCCAACTATCACATCCATACATGACCACTGGAAAAACCATAGCCTTGACTAGACAAAACTTTGTTGGCAAAGTAATGTCTCTGCTTTTGAATATGATATCTAGGTTGGTCATAACTTTTCTTCCAAGGAGTAAGCGTCTTTTAATTTCATGGCTGCAGTCACCATCTGCAGTGATTTTGGAGCCCAGAAAAATAAAGTCAGCCACTATTTCCACTGTTTCCCTATCTATTTCCCATGAAGTGATGGGACCAGATGCCGTGATCTTCGTTTTCTGAATGTTGAGCTTTAAGCCAACTTTTTCACTCTCCTCTTTCACTTTCATCAAGAGGCTCTTCAGTTCCTCTTCACTTTCTGCATTAAGGGTGGTGTCATCCGCATATCTGAGGTTATTGATACTTCTCCCAGAAATCTTGATTCCAGCTGTGTTTCTTCCAGTCCAACGTTTCTCATGATGTACTCTGCATAGAAGTTAAATAAGCAGGGTGACAATATAGAACCTTGACGTACTCCTTTTCCTATTTGGAACCAATCTGTTCCATGTCCAGTTCTAACTGTTGCTTCCTGACCTGCATATAGGTTTCTCAAGAGGCAGGTCAGGTGGTCTGGTATTCCCATCTCTTGAAGAATTTTCCACAGTTTATTGTGATCCACATAGTCAAAGGCTTTGGCATAGTCAATAAAGCAGAAATAGACATTTTTCTGGAACTCTCTTGCTTTTTCCATGATCCAGCAAATGTTGGCAATTTGATCTCTGGTTCCTCTGCCTTTTCTAAAACCAGCTTGAGCATCTGGAAGTTCATGGTTCATGTATTGCTGGAGCCTGGCTTGAAGAATTTTGTGCATTACTTTACTAGCATGTGAGATTAGTGCAAATGTGGGGTAGTTTGAGCATTCTTTGGCATTGCCTTTCTTTGGGATTAGAATGAAAACTGACCTTTTCCAGTCCTATGGCCACTGCTGAGTTTTCCAAATTTGCTGGCATATTGAGTATAGCACTTTCACAGCATTATCTTTCAGGATTTGAAATAGCTCAACTGGAATTCTATCACCTCCACTAGCTTTGTTCATAGTGATGCTTTCTAAGGCCACTTGACTTCACATTCCAGAATGTCTGGCTCTAGGTGACTGATCACACCATCGTGATTATCTGGGTCGTGAAGATCTTTTTTGTACAGTTCTTCTGTGTATTCTTGCCACCTCTTCTTAATATCTTCTGATTCTGTTAGGTCCATACCATTTCTGTCCTTTATTGAGCTCATCTTTTCATGAAATGTTCCCTTGGTATCTCTAATTTTCTTGAAGAGATTTGTGGGTGCCGTCCTAATCGGCCCTCCAGCAGCTCCTGGAGCCTGGGACCACCACCCGGAGGCTCGCCCGCAGCCCGCCAGCCGCACACATCCCCGGAGCCGGGCCTAAGGCGGGCGGTGGCTCGGCGTGGCCAGGCTGGGCTCGGGGGCGTCCCCATGGCTGCCGCCGGCTGGCAGGACCGCTCTGGCCAGGAGAAGTACCCGTTGGTGGTGGTCGGCGGAGGCAGCGTGGGCAAATCGACGCTCACCATCCAGTTCATCCAGAAAAGGATCGGGGGCTGTGCAGTTGCAGGAAGGCCGAAAGGAGCTACTCCACGTCAAGGTCAGGAGGGGTGATGGTAAGATAACCCTTGTCCAAGAGTTATCCTATAACCTAGCAATTATATGGAAGAGTAATAAAGTATATATTCATACAGGTATATACTGAAGAGAAATGAAAACATAGTCATATAAAAACTTGTATACAAATGTTCATAGCAATATTACTCATAAAAGATAAAAAGTGAAACAGTCCAAATGTCCATTAACAGATGCATGCATAAACAAAACATGGTATGTACATGCAATGTAATATCATTTTGCCATAAAGAGGAATCGAATACTATTACATACTACAACATGGATGACCTTGAAAACATAAGGCAAATAAAAGAAGCTAAACACAATTGGCTATATCATTCAGTTTATATTTGACACAAATCCATAGATATTGAAACTAGACAATTTTTTTGCCAAGGACTGGAGAAAAGGGCAAGGAGAATAACTGCCAACAGGTACAGGTCTTCTTTTGAGGATGGTGGAAATGTTCCGGAATTAGTGGTAATGGTTATATCCATTATGAACTGCTCAAAATCAATGAATTATACACTTTTAAAATAGTAACACATTATATACATCATATCTCAGTTTTCAAAAACACTCATGAGAAAAGACAAAAAAATTAAGTACATCATGCTCTCCCCCTAGCTGAACCATGCAATAGCTTCCTATAGTACTCAGATAAAATTCAGTCTCCTTATCCAGTCCCACAAGGCTCTATATGACATCATCCTTACCTTGCTCTCTTATCTCATATCCCATCACTCCCCATCTCTCAGTTACATTCCATCCTGGGCTCACTGGCCCTCCCACTGCCAACTTTACACCAAACCCTCCTCCTACTTAGAGCATTCTTTGCCTGGGGCTTCTCATGGCTGCCTCTTCCTTGTCATGGAGGCCACACATCAATTTCACCTCTTTAGAGAGGCCTCCCTCAGCATCCCCATCACTATCTGTCATATCACCATGTATTATGTTCTTCATAGCATGTATCGCTGTCTGAAATTGTTTGTTCATACACCATTCTCTGAGAGCAGAGATTTTGTCTACCTTGTTCACTTATATCAGCCAAGCACTAAGAATAGTGCCTGGCACAGAGTAGATGCTCAAAAATTACATTTGAATGGGACCTAGTTTGTGAACATTGGAAATTTAGATATTTTGATGGTACTTGGGGTGCTGAGAGCTTCAGCTGCTTTTTGAATGAGGACCTCAGAAACTCCATTCCTGAATACATGGAAGCTGCATATAAAGCCTCCAAGGACAGTGATAAGAAACAGGAGGGGTGGGGTTTCCTCACCATCATTTCCAAATTACCAAAGACAAAATTTTATAGTTGTGGAAACCGTGATTTTAAAAACTGTGCAGTTTATGAAGTCAGCTGTCTAAATCTTGCCAAGTAATTCATGATTCTGCGTGTTCTCTGAGAGAGAGTTGAGGCACACACACTTTTGATCTTGGGACACTGGAGATCAAAGGGAGCACAGCCACGAGGCAGCACCGTGAGGCGTCTCTGAGATTGCAGGACTGCTCTCGGTTCATGCTTTGTTCCTGGGAAGGGGCAGTGATAAAGAACAGAGCCCCTGGGGAGTACAGAACACAAGGCATATCTGCTTGGGGGCCCAGGAAGAGGGTAAGCTGGGCGAGCTGGGTGGCATGACAGTAATTGAGAGTGGAATCGAGGAGCAACCCAGAATATGCCTGTGTTGGAAGGAAGGGGAATGTCAGGGCAGTGGGGCCCACAGGGCTGACACTGGAGGGCAAATGAGGCTGCCAGGAGCAGCGAGACAGCCTCTGTAGCAGACACCCTACTGTTCTGTGAAGGTCCTGAGGCCTGGAGTTTCCATATCTTGCTGATGAAGACTGAACCACAAGTAGCTATTTCACGTTTCATCAGTATAACCTAGAGAAATGTGATTACACATATAACATAGAGAACAGTGCTCATATTCCCTTATCCAAATGAAGAAAATATCCTTTTTTTTTCTGAGATAATCTATGAATCATATATCTGGAATCATTAAGTGGAAGCAACATTAGGGGGAGAACCATCTGCCACTGTATATTTTAGTGAATTTGATCAGGAGGCGAAAGTTGCCTCTAAACTAAGCCAGGAAAAAGAATGTAGAGATAATTTAGGTTTGGATTATCAAAGGGAGGAGAAAAGGTTACTGAGGCAGGAAAGAAAACCATGGAGGATTGAGAAAGTGAGAGGGTGCAAAGAAATCAAAGGCTGGTTTAGAAACAATAGCCAGTATTATGAAATGGAAAGAGTAGCCTTTTAAGCTTAAAAAGTTAAGGCTTAAAAATTTTTAATAAAAAAAGGTAAGGCTTTATTTTAAATCAGTTTGAACATTTACATGCAAAGTATTGAAAGCAACTTAAAGTGATTTTTAGGAAGTTTAAATATGAGAAATTAAGCAAAACACGATGTGGCTCAGCTTGCCCTGACCCACTGAGGTCACATCCTGGGCTGACTTCAATCATGAATTGGATGCATGTCTGGTTCTAAGAAGCTGGGCTTCCCTGCAGTGCAGGAGACCTGGGTTTGATCCCTGGGTGGGGAAGGTCTCCTGAAGAAGGGAATGGCCACCCACTTCAGTATTATTCCCTGGAGAATTCCATGGACAGAGAAGCCTGGCAGGCTACAGTCCATGGGGTCACAAAGAGACAGCCGCAACTAACACTTTACTTCCAGGTTCTAAGAAAGAACCTGCTGCTGGCTTGCAGAGATCTGAAATTTCCAGAACAGCCTGCTAGATGGCCTCCACTGTCAAGCCATCCTACACACTCCATTACCCAACTAATCTGCCCAAAGCTGGACTTTAATCACTCTAAAGCCTTCACTGTCTTCCCATGTCTTACAAAATCTACCCTGAACTCTGCCAGGATCTCTAGCCCCACCCTATCTATTCAATCTTTGCTTTAGTTGTCTCCAGGACACACCCCTCTCAGGCTTGTCTCTCCACTTGTCCTACCTCTGGGTCTTTGCCCAAGATGCTGCCTGTGTGTGAAATGTATGCTGCCTCCCATCTGCTTAGCCAGATGCCATCCTTGTGTCCAGGTGCAGCTGATGTTTCAATTCCACCATGAGTCTTTCCTTGAACTCCTGAAATACAATGGCTCAGTTACATGCTGCTGTATATTATTCATTATTCTTATTTTTTATTTATTTTATTTATTTGGCAGCACCAAGTCCCAGTTGTAGCACATGGAATCTTTAATTGCAGCATGTGGGGTCTAGTTCCCTGACCTGGGATCGAACCTGGACCCTCTGCACTGAGAGCTCAGAGTCTACTCACTGGATTACCTGGGAAGTCCCTTATTTATTATTCTTATACATATATTAGCAACAGGAACTAGAGGAAAGAGAAGAGAGGAATTAATAACAGAGGGGAGTGAATTTCCCATTTTAGATATCCTGATTTGGAGGTGGGTGTCGGTAAAGGATAAGCACAGAAGAGTGATCCCAGAGGCTTTGGTGCAGGAAAGGAAGCAGGGTCAGCTGCAACACGCACCTTGCCATTCCTGTCACTTGGCAATAACCTCTCCAGTTTTAAGTTCAGCATCATGAGGAATGAGAAATTTATCTGGCTGCTCCATAGAATGGAAGCTTACCATGCAAATTCTTGGGTTCCATCCCATCTACTGAATCAGAATCTCTGAGGGTGGGACCCAGCAAAGTTTTAATCACACTCAAGGGAATTTGGATGCATGGTAATGTTAGAGAACCACTGCTTTAGAGTATAAAAGCTTGAAAATTACTTGTTTTTTGGAATGGGACAGACAAAACATAAAGTGGCCCTTTCTTGTGGGGCCATCACCATATGAACATGAATTCCAGCCCGGTGCCATTGTAAACAGGCAACACACCAAACAGAACGCCCAGGCACCACGCTGCCGGGGCAACTGTCCACCTGGTCACCTCATTCAGGCAGCTGACCGCAACTGTTGTTTGAGTCCATTCAGCCCTGATGGCTGTCTATAACAATACTGGGATTCTTTCACTCGGGGCTTAATAAAAACAATAAAAAGACTCACTGAAACTGAGTGAATCACAGTCAGAGAAAATGCATGCCTTTCATTAATTATTCCCACACCTAACACTACAGGACAGACACTGCGCAGTGGGGTTCTGGTATCCTGCCTTCACTAAAGTGGTGGGCGTTCTTAGGCAACTCTCAGGAAATGTTTCTGTTCTCAACTGGATTTCACTTCTTACATTGTCCAGGCTGTACCAGTCCTCCTCTGAATAATCGACTCTGTTTTTGCCACATACTTGTTTGCCCAGGAACAACAGCCACTTGACAAGTCCTTTAACAGAGTTTTCAGAATCTGTATCGGCAGTTGCTCAAAGTTCAGATTTACTGGAACGACTCCCTGGACCTCGGCTGTGGACGCATAGCTTTCCTTGAATACAGGGTGCCGAGCCTGCCGCCAGCTTTGCACAGCCCCTTTGCCACACTCACAGCTTTGCCTCTATCTCTGGCCAGCATCTCTGTGCTCTGCCTATCATGAGGTTTTCAGTGAGATTCGTAACCAGCTCAGTTCCTTTTAGAAAGAAATAACTTCCAGGTTGAGTCCAAACTGAAGGGGATTTCCTTGCGCCCCTACGAAAATTTGACAGACACTGCCAAAACNACACCCCCCCCGGGGGGGGGGGTGGGCGGGTTACCAATGTGTCCCAGAAACAGAGGTGTCTCACTGGTAGAGACAGAAATGTCTTCTTCCCGTGGATATTTAGTGACCTACAACATCTTCCCGTGAGAGTCACCACAAGAACTTCAATCATCTTTCTTCAGATGCTGGTCCTTCCTCTCAGATGCAGTTTTCGTTTTCAATTTAGTTCAAAGAATTGAAACGAGAACTTACTTTGAAACTAGTCCTTACAAGTATAAAATCACAGAGCTGGCTATAATATTTGTAATGACCTCTATTCCTTTTCTCTTTGAAGATGAGTCAAGAGTTTTAAAATCAGAAAGAAAAGAAAATTTTAAACGACCCTGCCCCTATTTGTGTATAGAATTTGGAGTCTCATGTTATCTGTCTCCATACCAATACTTCTCTTTTGTTTCTATTCCCTGGAAAACACTGCTATTTATTGGGAGTCAAAAGGTTACCTTTCCACAACAGTACTGTCCTACTCTTCATTTCTAATACAGCAGAAGTTCAAAGGTTAACCACTAATGGAGAATGTTAGTTTTAAGGGATACTGGACAGAAGAGAGGAAGTGCATATAAGATCCTTCTGCACTTTGCAGTCAATTTTTCTATAAACTTAAAACTGCTCTAAAAAATAAAATCTATTAATTGTAAATTATGCAAATAAGTCTTTATTACCACTCCATTACCATAATATTTGTGAGATAAGATAAAACCAAATACAACAAACTGTGTGTTTATTTGACTTCTTACAGAAGCTCCCAGAAGTTCAGTAACTGTTTTGATCACAGTGTTCTCTGGTGGAGCCAGGACTTAAAACCAAGTATATCTAAGAAAAAAGAAAACTTCTAAAGGTCATATGCTGTGTGATTTCATTTATACAACATTCTTGAAATTGCAAAATTGTGGGGGTAGAGAGCATATTATTTAGCTGGGCATTAAGGATGGTATTTTGTTGTTGCTAAGTGGTATCTGAATCTTGTGTGACCCCATGGACTGTAGTCCACCAGGTTCATCTGTCCACGGGATTCTCTAAGAATACTGGAGTGGTTTGCCATTGCCTCCTCCAAGGGATCTTCCCAATCCAGGGATCAAACCCGAGTCTTCTGTGGCTCCTGCACTGCAGGCAGATTTTTTACCACTGAGCCCCTATGGAAGGCCCCCTGATTCACTGACAGGGATTAAACCTGGGCCTTCTGTATTGGGGGCTTGGAGTCTTAGCCATTGGGCCACGAGGGAAGTCCCTGGGCATATATCTTGCTTTGCTCCGTGTATGTGTAACCAGACCTAGTTATGCACCTCAGCAAATTTACATGGCTTCCACTTATGCCTGTCCCTTCTGCTACTTGTAGCTACTACCACTCCATCTTCATCATCAACTTCTCAGCTTCCCCTGAGGATGAGGGCTGGGCTTCAGCAAGAAGTCCAACAGATAAACTCTTTCTCCTCCCTCCATGGACTGTTTTGTGTTTCAGGGGGGTTTCTTTTCATGCCTCATTTCTCTTTTACCCTCACTCTTGCTGCCCTGAGACTGCACCACCAATAAACCTTTAGGTGGTAGGTAAGGTTTGCCTCTGCCTCAGGTTTTTTTTTCCCAGGAAAACTGAACTGAGATAATGTGTGTTGCCAAAAAGTTATGCTCAGATCAAATTTAGTCAGATTGAATTATATTTTAAATGAATTTAGGGGGATTGTTCTGCTTAAGATTATTTTAATGGGAGGAGAACCTTTCTGTAATTCATGTAAATACAATCTACTGTCACATTCATTTTTTGTAAGGTTGATTTTTGCCTATTAGTTTTTCATAATTAAGTTTATAAAGCACAGACAAATGCCTCATACTAAAACAACCACAATTTTAAATATATATGTTTCTAGGGACTTTCTTGGTGGTCCAGTGGTTAAGACCCTATACATCCAATGCAGGGGGTCTGGGTTCGATCCCTAGTTGGGGAACTAGATGCCACATCTGGCAACTAAGACCCAGCACAGCCAAAAAAAAAAATTTTTTTTAATACATTTTTAAAGTTTCTCCCCAGTAGCAACAAGCATGCCCAGTGTGCCCAGATTTTGAATTCCAATATATTCTCTAATAAAAAGAACCAAGGCTCCTTTGGAAAATGGCTGCTCCTAAGGCTGGGACAGGAAAAATATAAGATGAAGCATGCTGTTGTACTCAAAAAACAAAAGGATGAAGCATGTCAAGGAGATATGGGAGCCAACTTGCAGGAGCTCCCAAAACAAAGCTGGGAGAATTTGAGAGCAAAAATAACATAGCATTGTACCAAAGTATAAAAAAATGTCCAGAAGTCCATACTGATAAAAATAAATAGCTGAAAAAGCGGAAAAAAAAGAGAAAGAAGACAAGCCTTTCTTTTATTAGAAATCCAATAATTGTTGGGGATACTTCCCTTCAAGGAGGCTGAGCTTAATCTCTGTTCCTGCCTTGAATATGGGCTGAGTTAGTCATTTGCTTCTATAGAGTATGGAGAAAGGGGGAAAGTTACTTTCCAGTGAAGAAACCTGGCTGCTGCTGCTGCTAAGTCACTTCAGTCGTGTCCGACTCTGTGTGACCCCATAGACGGCAGCCCACCAGGTTCCGCCGTCCCTGGGATTCTCCAGGCAAGAACACTGGAGTGAGTAACCATTCCCTTCTCCAGTGCATGAAAGTGAAGTCATTCAGTCGTGTCCGACTGTTAGTGACCCCATGGACTACAGCCTACCAGGCTCCTCCGCTAAACTAAGTAAGCAAGGTTACCACAACTAATGATAAGTTCTATTGATAGTATCTATCCCTGATATGGTATGAGGAGAATGGTACTTCATCTCTGTGGTCATCCTCTCCAAAACCTGTAACCCCAGTCTAAACACAGAAAAAAAATCAAATTGAGAGAGATATATACAAAGCAACTGACCAGTACTTCTCAAAACTGTCAAGGTATGAAAAATAAGGAAAACCTAAATAATTGTCATGGATCAGAGGAGGCTAAGGAAACATGATGACTAAATGTACAGTGTTGTCCTGGATGGGATCCTAGAACAGAAAAAGGCCATTACAGGAAAAACTAGTAAACTTCAAATAAAGTCTGGAGTTTAGTTCATAGTAGTATACCAATGTTGGTTTTTCAGTTGTGCCAAGGTAGCTTGCTAATGTAAAATGCTAACAATAGGAGAAACTGGGTGAGCGGCAGACAGGAACTCTCTGTACTATCTTTGCAACTTTCTTGTAAATCTAAAACTATTCGATGTCCACACTGCTATATTTAAAATGGATAACCAACAAGAACGTACTGTATAGCAGGTGGTACTCTGCTCAGTGTTATGTGGCAGCTTGGATGGGAGGGGAGTTTAGGGGAGAATGGATACATGTGTACGTATGGCCAGGTCCTTTCTCTGTCCACTTGAAACTATCACAGCGTTGTTAATGGATATCAGTTCAGTTCAGTTCAGTTTGAGTCACTCAGTTGTGTCCGACTCTTTGCAACCCCATGAACTGCAGCACGCCAGGCCTCCCTGTTCATCACCAACTCCTGGAGTTCACTCAGACTCACGTCCATCAAGTCGGTGATGCCATCCAGCCATCTCATCCTCTGTCGTCCCCTTCTCCTCCTGCCCCCAATCCCTCCCAGCATCAGGGTCTTTTCCAATGAGTCAACTCTTCCCATGAGGTGGCCAAAGTACTGGAGTTTCAGCTTCAGCATCATTCCTTCCAAAGAACACCCAGGACTGATCTCCTTTAGAATGGACTGGTTGGATCTCCTTGCAGTCCAAGGGACTCTCTAGAGTCTTCTCCAACACCACAGTTCAAAAGCATCAATTCTTCGGCGCTCAGCCTTCTTCACAGTCCAACTCTCACATCCATACATGATTGCTGGAAAAACCATAGGTTAATGGCTATACCCTAATACAAAATAAAAAGTTATAAATGATAAAACTAAATTTAAGGTTTAAAAAAACAAAAATATTCTAGCTTACCAGTTGTGTGTGTGTGTGTGTGTGTGTTGGTCACTCAGTCATCTTCGACTCTTTGTGACGCCATGGACTATAGCCCACCAGACTCCCCTGTTCATGGAATTCTCCAGGCAAGAATACTGGAGTGGGTAGCCATTCCCTTCTCCAGGGGATTCTTCCCAACCTAGGGATTGAGCCTGGGTCTCCTGCATTGCAGGTAGATTCTTTACCATCTGAGTTACCAGTGATGTTCTAGCTTACCAGGTACTTGTAATTTAAAATCAGAAACCAGAAAGGAAAAACATTGCATACAGATTCAGCAGGAGAGGAGAAAAAATATTACTTATTTTCACGTGAATTATTGTACACTTCCTTTTTAAAACTAGTTCTGTGATGATGTTACTGGAATATTGTAAATGAAGACGAAAGCAGACATACAGGAGAGCAAGAGGCAAGATCAGAGATTAGAGCGAATGCTAGGAAGCCGGAGTGAGAGGTCAGAGGCTATGAACAGGCATCACCAGTTCCAGGGAGCCCACAGTTGCACTGAGCAAAACAACTGCTTCACCTTTTTCCCGGGCAACACCAACCTTGCCCAACACAGTGACGGCGGAACTGAGCTTAATAATGCAGAAAGAGACATTTTGGTGTCTGGGGGATGTCATTAGGATATGGAAATCCCCATATCCCAGAATATCCAGAACTGTCTGGGTCAAAATCTGGATATTGATGAGGGAGGGGAGAAGGCAAGTGACTGAGGGAAAAATTCAGCTTAGATTGTAAGCTAAATTACTGTTTTCCCTGCAGAAGCTCACTATGGTGCTGTCCAGTTTTCTCAGATGCAAAATATTTAGCAACGGACAAACTGAAATATCATTTTCCCTTTCATGGAATGGTGGCGCTGATTCATATTCAATAAACTACTAAGAAAAAGTACTTACTCCCACCAGTAACACTGATTTTAATTGATTCTTGTAGCTTGTGTGTGTGCGTTAGTTGCTCAGTTGTGTCTGACTCTTTGTGATGGGATTTCTTGTAGCTTAAGTGACTATAAATTCTACTCTGCAAGAGAATATTAAGTCAGAATTTAACATTAAGCTTATCTTTACTTCCATGTTATAAATGGATCATCATATAAAGTTTATAGTTTAAAAAATCTTAGCTGATTTTGTTATATCAGTCCAGTGGTAGAATAGATATTGTTTTCATCTTATAAATGAGAAAATGTGAGGATCTGAATAATTAAGTAAACAGAATACAGCTAGTGAGATCATGGTTTAGACGTTTAGGATCCAAGTCACCTGACTTTAGTTCTCATTCCATACTCTCAACCTGCCTGACCCTGCCAGTTCCTTTTATAGGCTCAAAACTTCTAGCTTGAATGGGGTGAAGGTAGATTCTGGTACACTGTGTGAATAGGTTGCGCCTCTCACACTGGCGGGTGAGCTTAACCTCACAGTTCATGATGTCCTCATCATATGCAGTCAAGCAGTGGGGAACTGGCTTTCTGCATAGCCGTGGTTTCACGGAAGACACTGGCTTCCAGGAAAGGCAAAGGAGATTTCTTACACAGCATTTAAAGTGTCTCCAGTAAAATGATACATTGATTGAGACTGAGATTTGCTTAAAATAATTGAGGAGAGAGCAATTGGGGAGAGAGGATGCCAATGACATGGACATGGCCATAAATATGTAAGAAATGGCACACACACATACACAGGAAATAGGAATGGCCTGATAAACACAGTTTAGTGACGGATATAGGGCTTCTTTAGGGAGCTAAAGTGGTGCTAGTGGTAAAGAATCCACCTGCTAATGCAGCAGACACAAGAGACGCAGGTTCAATCCCTGGGTCAGGAAGATCCCCTGGAGTAGGAAATGGCAACCTCCTGCAGTATTCTTGCCTGGAAAATGCCATGGACAGAGGAGCCTGGTGGATTATAGTCCATGGGGCTGCAAAGAGTTGGACATGACTAAGTGACTTGAACATAAGGCTTCATTATATGATTCCCTCTAATTTCATATGTTTGAAATTTTACAGAGTAAAAGCTAATAAATTACAAAACAGATACAGAAATAAATAGCACCAAGACTAGAGCCTGCAGGGAAAATTAGGTATCTGAGTTTTGAAAAACATAACTAATTAACTAGGGCAGGTTCACTTCTTTTCAAAGATAGTCGCTTAATATAATGGAAGTTTATTTTTAACAAAATTGTTCAGGGGGTATATTCTAGCCTGGAGGGGTAAAGACTGTGCTCTGTGAATTCTTTCAGGGACTTAGCCAGCAGAGCTCTGCTATCTTCAACATGTGGCTGCCAAGTTCCCTACACTTGTCACCATCCTTGCCCCAGGAGAAGGAGGAAAGGAGTGTTAACACCCACTTTCTTGATTGCACAGTCCAGAAAGGAACCTAGTACTTCTGCTGCATTCCATTAACAAGAGCTTTGCCATGTGAAACACTTAGCTGCAAAGGAGGCTGGACACTCCTGGCTGGATAGGCATGACCTAGTTACAGCCTCTATGGAGAAAAGAACAAATTATGCAGGGAAACTAGCTGTCTTTGCTGCAGCATTTTAATAGACAGCCATTAACATTCAGAAAACGAAGATCATGGCATCTGGTCCCATCACTTCATGGAAAATAGATGTGGAAACAATGTCAGACGTTATTTTTTTGGGCTCCAAAATCACTGCAGATGGTATTGCAGCCATGAAATTAAAAGACGCTTACGTCCTGGAAGAAAAGTTATGACCAACCTAGATAGGATATTCAAAAGCAGAGACATTACTTTGCCGACTAAGGTCCGTCTAGTCAAGGCTATGGTTTTTCCTGTGGTCATGTATGGATGTGAGAGTTGGGCTGTGAAGAAGGCTGAGCGCCGAAGAATTGATGCTTTTGAACTGTGGTGTTGGAGAAGACTCTTGAGAGTCCCTTGGACTGCAAGGAGATCCAACCAGTCCATTCTAAAGGAGATCAGTCCTGGGTGTTCTTTGGAAGGAATGATGCTGAAGCTGAAACTCCAGTACTTTGGCCACCTCATGGGAAGAGTTGACTCATTGGAAAAGACTCTGATGCTGGGAGGGATTGGGGGCAGGAGGAGAAGCGGAGACAGAGGATGAGATGGCTGGATGGCATCACCGACTTGATGGACGTGAGTCTGAGTGAACTCCAGGAGTTGGTGATGGACAGGGAGGCCTGGCATGCTCTGATTCATGGTGTTGCAAAGAGTCGGACATGACTGAGCGACTGAACTGAACTGAGCTGAACATTGGCAGATACCAGTATCGTGTATCGAACCTGGACTGGAGATTCGTTTCATATATGATATTATACATGTTTCAGTGACATTCTCCCGTTTGGGGCTGGTGCACTGGGATGACCCAGAGGGATGGTATGGGGAGGGAGGAGAGACGGGGGTTCAGGATGGGGAACACATGTACACCTGTGGCGGATTCATGTTGATGTATGGCAAAACCAATACAATATTGTAAAGTAATTAACTTCCAATTATATTAAAAAAAAAGAATAGCACATTAAAAAAAAATTAGCAGATACCAATTTATTATAAAGCATAAGCATAAGCATAATTCAAACTTCTAGGCTTCTCACTTACATGGGCCTCTTCCAAGGCCCTGTGAGGGGCCTGCATTCGTTACTAGTTTCTTGTCTTTTTAAACAGTTTTGATTTATTTATTTTTGGCTGTGATGGGTCTTCACTGCTGCCCAGGCTTTGTCTGGTTGCAGAGTGCAGGGGATGCTCTGTGGTTGCAGTGCGCAGGCTTCTCACTGTGGTGGTTCTCTTGCTGCGGGGTGCAGGCGCTCGAGCCTCAGCAGTTGTGGCACGTGGGCTCAGTAGTCGCGGCTCCTGGGCTCTGGAGCACAGGCTCAGTAACTGTGACACAGGGCTCAGCTGCTCCACAGCATGTGGGCCCTTCCCTCATCGGGGATCGAAGCCGTGTCCCCTGCACTGGCAGGTGGATTCTTTACCATGAGCCACCAGGGAAGTCCTAGTTACCAGTTTCTATAACAAACTACTTCAAAATGTATCAGCTTAAAACAAAAGCCTTATTATTCCACACAGTTTATGAGTTGGATCAGAGGGCAGCTTTTCTGGGCTTTTCTGGCTCAGGGTGCCTCATGAGGTTGTAGCCAAAGTTGCAGTTAGTTAAAGGCTTGACCAGAGCTGGAGGATCCCCTTCCAAGATGGCTCCCACGGCTGTGGGCTGGAGGCCTCAGTTTCTCACCATATGGGATTCTCCACAGGGCTACCTGAGGGTTCTCACCACAATGGCAGCTGGGTTACCCAGAGTGAGTGAATGATCCAAGAAAGAGAGAGGTAGAAGTCATATGGTCTTTTATAACCTAGCCTCCAAAGTGGCATCACTTCCATATTCAGCTGGTCTCACAGACCAATCTCAGCACAGTGCTGGAGAAGAATTATACAAGAATACCATGAGATAGGGACTATTGGGGGAAATCTTCATAACAGGAGGGTAGCTACCACCAGGCCCCCAGCAGTTTGTTCACAGGTTCTTGTAACATTTGCAAAAAATACTTTTATATTATTTCTCTTAATGATCCCCCACCCCCACCTTAATTACATAAATTTTTGGCCCCCATATTGGAAGGACTGATGCTGAAACTGATGCTCCAATACTTTGGCCACCTGATGTGAAGAACTGACTCATTGGAAAAGACTCTGATGCTGGAAAAGATTGAAGGCAGGAGGAGAAGAGGACGACAGAGGACGAGATAGTTGGATGGCATCACTGATTTGATGGACATGAATTTGAGCAAGCTCTGAGAGTTGGTGATGGACAGGGAAGCCTGCTGTGCTGCAGTCCATGGGGTCACAACGAGTCAAACACAACTGAGTGACTGAATTGACTTGGCCCCCTTAAATATGAATGGCCCTTATGTGACCTTGCTTGAACTTTAACCATCATTTTAGAATTTGGTGAAACTATTCCATAAATCAAAGTCATAATAACTAAATTCTGAAGGGAATGAAGTAATTTTTAAAAATGTGTTTGTTTTGATTACCATTAATTTTACCTGATTTGTGCACTGCTGGTTCTGTTATCGATGCTAGACGAGAAGTTAGGAGATCTGGATTCCAATCTAGAGTCTTCCTCTAACATACTAGGTGACCTCTTTTTCATAAGATGCAGCCTACTTTATGAGTTAGCTTTTTGTCAATATAATGGGATTGCATTAACTAATCCATTCGGGGTACTGCCATCTAGTTCTTTAAAAGTCTATCATTTAATGATGTCTCTCTGTGCCACAAATTCTTCATCCCTAAAAACGGGATAATAGTATCTACTTCATAGAGTTGTAGTGATAATTAAATGAGGTAGCCTACATAAGGTGCCTAGAATATGCCTGGCAAGCAATGCACACTCAGTAAATATTAACCATTCTTAATATCTTATGCCTAAAATACAGCCTCAAGAAGCCTGTTTTGAATGCTTTTATACTATCACAGCAAGCTCAGTTTTCATCTTAGTTGTATAAGTTTTTATAAGTTGGTAAAAATAATATAAATATAAAGTAATATCAGGCTTCCCTGATGGACCAGTGTTTAAGAATCCACCTTCCAGGGACTTCCCTGGTGGTCCAGTAGCTAAGACTGTGCTCCCAATTCAGGGGGCCTGGGTTCAATCCCTGTTCAGGGAACTAGATCCCACATGCCACAACCAAGAGTTCACATGCTGCAACTAAGATCCAGAACAGCCAAATAAATAAATATTAAAAACAAAAAAAAAAGAATCCACCTTGCAATGCAAGGGACACAGGTTTGATCCCTGGTTCAGAAAGACTGCACATGCCTTGGAGTAACTAAACCCATGGGCCACATCTACTGAGCTGACTCTCTAGAGCCCAGGAGCCACAACTACTAAGCCCATGAGCTGCAACTACTGAAGCTCTTGCTTCTAGAGCCTTCAACAAGATAAGCCACTGCAATGAGAAGTCCGTGCACCACAGTGAAGAGCAGCCCCTGCTCGCTGCAACTAGAGAAAGCCCATGTGCAGCAGTGAAGACCCAGCACAGCCAAAGAATAAAAATGAATAAATCAAATAAAGTGATATCAAGGATGTGGGACAACTGAAACTCTCATACATTTATTGAGTATAATAAATTGGTATGACTTTAGTAAAGTATTTGATAATATATTCACTTAAGCTGAACTTACTACATATCCTGTGATACAACAAATCCTCTTCTAGCTATGCACCCAACATAATAAGTACTTATGTCGATTAACAGACATATACAAGAATATTCATAATAGCTTTATTAATAACAGTCCCAACTTGAAATAAACCCAAATGTCTTTCAACAGTAGAATGGATAAAGTACCATGCAGTCATACAGTAAGATGAGTACAGCAGTGTAAAAGAACAAAACTCATCAATGTGATGTTGAGAAAAGGAAGCCCTTTCATTGTGTGGAGTTCAAAATCTGGCAAACAAATCTGCGGTGGTAGGAAGTCAGAAGCGGTTACCTTTGAGAGGATGCTCTTTGGCAATGAGGGAACCTTCTGTGCTACTGGAAATGTTCTACATATTAATCTGAGTAGTGGTTACCCTGGTATAGAATATACAAAAGTCAGTCAAACTTTAGATTTAAGATCTGTACATTTTAAGTTGTATTTCAAGAAAACACTTTTTTTAAGTTGCTGTAAAGAAGCACACTGCTGATATCCTTGATGTAGAAAGAAAGGCTTGGTTATTTAGATTTATACAACTCTGTTTCATTTTAGCTAACTCTTTGATAATTATGTTCATTAGCCAGTAATTGATAAACAATTAATTATTTATTACTCCCCTCTCATTTACTACCTTATTGTGTCAACTGTTCACTCACTTCACAAATATTTAAGTGCCCAAAACTCTGCTAGGTGATGGGACCACCAACAGTGAACAAAAGAGACACAGCTCATGCTTCCACTGAGTGAGGTCTATCGGGGAAAAACAGAAAAGTAAATCAGGAGTTACAATTGCTTGCCACACATGTATGATGGAGAAGTAGAAGGCACCTCCCTGCTAGTAGAGAGCAAAGCAGCGCAACAACCCAGAAGGAAAGACTTGCTAAAGAAAATAATATCTAAGTTGCATTCAGGGCCTTTAGAGTAGGAATACTGTGCTGTTCCTCAGGCCAAAGAGAGTGTGGCATATTCTAGGACCTGAGAAAACTTGAGTAAGACTGAACACAAACTGCTAGAAAGGAAGCAAGCAGTGCAGGAAACGGTGCTGAAGAAGCCAACCCATGGAAGATCTTATAAGCCCTTCTGAGAAGGGGGTTGCTGCTGCTGCTGCTGCTGCTAAGTCGTTCCAGTCGTGTCCAACTCTGTGCAACCCCATAGACGGCAGTCCACCAGGCTCCCCCATCCTTGGGATTCTCCAGGCAAGAACACTGGAGTGGGTTGCCATTTCCTTCTCCAATGCATGAAAGTGAAAAGTGAAAGTCAGTGACCCCATGGACTGTAGCCTTCCAGGCTCCTCCGTCCATGGGATTTTCCAGGCAAGAGTACTGGAGTGGGGTGCCCTTGCCTTCTCCGGAGAAGGGGGTTAGGATGTTATTTATTCTATGGACAGGGGAAAGACATGACTTCATATGTTCTGAATGTATCAGTCTATCTTTAATGTGAAAAATGGATTAGAAGGAGGAAAAGACTGGTTAGGAGGCAATAAACTGGGCTGGAGATGATGGAATCTAAAACTAAGGGGGACTTCCCTAGTGCTCCAGAGGTTAAGACTCCATACTTTCAATGTAGGGGACATGGGTTCGATCCCTGGTTGGGGAACTAAGATTCAACACACTGTGGGGAGAGGCCCAAAAAATAAATCCACAAATAAAATAGCCTATTCCCAAGCTCTCTTACAAAAACAAAAGAAAAAAAAAGACAACTAAGGCAGTAGAGGTGAGAGATGTTTGAGAAGTAGATTTTGTAGGACTTGAGGAATCACTGGGTAAGCACAGGAGAGTGAAGCCAACACCCAGTTTCTGGCTTGAGCACTCCTGTTGATGGTGGTGTTGGTGATCAGGGTAGGAAATATAATAAAGAAGTAGTTGGCTAGTTTGAAGGATTTTGAAGACGTGAGAAGAGGAACTACTGAGTTCTGTTTTATGTATCTAACATTGAAGGTGCTTTTGAGCCACTGAGGTAGAGATACTCTGAATGCAGCTGGTCCTGAGGAGAGGTAACTGTCCTGAAGAAATAAATTTGGAAGGCAGCATTGTACAGGAATTCATTAAAGCTGTGGGAGCAGAGAAAATCTAAAATCACCCCTGAATACTATGTAGAGTAAGAAGAGGAGCAGATTTGGTAGAGAACACTGAGGAATACTCATCTAAAATGATCAGCAGCAGAGAAAGAAAGCCTCTGAGAAAATACTGAGGAGGAACAGAGAAAAAGGAAGGAAACCAAATGGCACACACAGCAGTTAAAGGAAGGGAGGTTTTTCTAGAATTTTTAGGTAGACAACTGGGTCAAATGTTGCCAAGAGATGACATCAGGGAAGTCTTGGTGATCTTAACAAAGGCAGTAGCAGGGGAGATAGATGTGAGATTTCAGTGGTTGAGGACTGAATGGGAGGTAAGGGGGTTATTGTGTCTGAATCACAAACATTTGCCCCCTCTCTGAAATTGGGGGATTCTATTGCTCTTGCATTGACTAGTTGAGAAACATATTCATGAAGTATTCATTTTAGACTACAGAGTACACATATACTAGTTGAAGCAGAAAAGGATTTATTACAGGCAACTGGTTAGTTTACAGGACGTCCAGAAGGCTAAGGAACCAACCTTGGCTTTTGCACAAGTTGTTGAGAGCACAGCCCACTTTACATCCATGGTTTCTGGACCCATGTATTGTGGGCATGGAAGATATGCATTTACTGCATCCTGACTGATAGCATCACCCTCACAAAGTATTATTTCCCAGCCTGTACCTTTAGTGGATTTCCCAAAGGACTGTCTATCTTCCTAAAAGTCCATCCACTTCTAGATGATGGGCTACATGATAAGATCAGTGAATTGCAACAGTATTAGTTCAGTGCTTTACTTCATTCATCAATAAACAAATTCCCTGGTTAGAAGCAATGATTAAATGGATACCACAACAATGAACTAGGTACTTAGTAGGACTAGAGATAATGGTACAGATAAAAATCTGGCATTCAGGGAAAGTAAACCTATATCTATCGTAAATACATATTCAAAGCAAGGAAATATTGCTGCCCCCTCCATGATGGAAGAAGCCTGTGTAACCAATCTGCTGCTAGATGGCTGGTAAATATTCCAGGGCTGGGGCTGGATCAGGGCTCAGTTACTGATCACTGCTGCAGGTATGTTAGGTACTCAGAAGGTGAAGTAGCCCAATCATCCCTGCTGGAGGAAGTTGATGTTAGACCTACACGTAATCTCCTTCCCTGCCACTATGCAGCTTTTTTTTTTTTTTTTTAATACTTCGGTCATGTAGCCTGGCATGCAGGATCTTAGTTCCCCAACAGGGATCAAACCTGTGCCTCCTGCAGAGGAAATGCAGCGTCTTAACCACTGGACTGCCAGGGAAGTGCCTATGCAAGCTAAGTCTCTTCAGTCATGTCTGACTCTTTGCAACCCCAGGAGCCCTGCCAGGCTCTTCTGTCCATGGGGTTCCCCAGGCACAAATACAATACTGAAGTGGGTTGCCATGCTCTCCTCCAGGGGATCTTCCTAACCCAGAGATGGAACCTGCGTCTTCGCCTTCTGCATTGGCAGGCAGTTTCTTTACCACTAGCGCCACCTGGGAAGCCCCTTTTTATTTTTTAAATTTATTTATTTTTAGTTGAAGGATAATTGCTTTACAATATTGTATTGGTTTCTGCCACGCATCAACGTGAATGAGCCATAGGGATACATATGTCCCCTCCCTCTTGAACCTCCCTTTCACCTCCCGCCCCATCCCACCTGTCTAGGTTATGACAAAGACCAGTTTGAGTTTCCTGAGTCATACAGCAAATTCCCACCAGCCATCTATTTTACTTACAGTAGTGTACATGTTTCCATCTACTCTCTCCCCTATGGAGCCTTTTAAAATGAGCCTTTTGAACAAACAATTAGATGCTTAGGGCAAGGCCATTTTGTCCGCCTCATTATTGAGAACCTTCTCTGCAGGAGTCCTTGGCAAGTATCCACATGGGACAGGTATTCTCATAATCCAGGCACAATCTAAAGCTGTGCGTCCATGCACTTCATTACTCATACCTCCTTGTCACAGTTTTCAATCTTCTTTTTCCATGACCTGATGTAGCTCAGGAATCAGTATAGATCCATACCTCAGAACGTCTCCTTCCATACAAAATGGACCATGAGATGGTCCTTCTAAAACACACATGTGCATCTGCTTGGCAGAAAGAAGCTTCTTACACAGAAAACCTTGATGATGATTTCTTTTTCCCATTAAGAGGCAAAGTCATCTGATAAAAGTGAGGAAGAAAGAGACAGAATCAGAGATTTGAAGAATTCAGAAGTTTTAAAATAAGGAGAGAGCCAATTTGGAAAACAAATGATTTGGGGAACATTTCAAAGGTGCCAAGTTATATAGTTACGTCATTTTTCTCCAGAAGCCCTACTGTAAGCCACTGAGAAGCAAAATCCTTGTCAGTCGATAAGTGAAGCCTGTTTACTCCAACTTCAAGACTATCCATTCATCTGTGTTTAAATTGAATTCCCATTTCACAATATCAATTTACTGGTTCTGACTAAATCAGGGTTATTATTTAGATATTAGGTATGGATTTTTAACAGCAATTTTTGTCTACTAAGGCAAGGGGTAATATATAAAAATTATTTTTCTAAGTAAGGATTACTTGGGGTAATCATCTTTTAATCTGTAAAATCAATTGATAACGATGGTTGCTTCTGTGAAGGAGTATTAGGTGGTTGAAATATAACAGGGGAGGTTCATGTTTGACGTACATTCTTTTATAGCTTTTGAATCTATACCCCTGAGGTCTGAATTTATATCAAGGTATAAAAATACATCGATAGTCCTTCAATGTGTCCAGCCCCACTGGAGAGAAGTACATTTTTCTGAGAGGATGGCTTCTGTGCAGCTTTGGCATTCTGATCCTTCACTTCAGTTCAGACACTCAGTTGTGTTCGACTCTTAGCAACCTGATGGACTGCAACACACCAGGCTTCCCTGTCCATCAGCACTTACAGAGCTTGCTGAAACTCGTGTCCATCGAGTCGGTGATGCCATCCAACCATCTCATCCTCTGTCGTCCCCTTCTCCTTCTGCCTTCAATCTTTCCCAACATCAGGGTCTTTTCCAGTGAGTCTTCAAATCAGGAGGTCAAAGTATTGGAGCTTCAGCTTCAGCATCATCCTTCCAATGAATATTCAGGACTGATCTCCTTCAGGATAGACTGGCTTGATCTTCTTGCTGTTCAAGGGACTCCTAAGATTCTTCTCAACACCACAATTCAAAAGCATCAGTTCTTCAGTGCTCAGCTTTCTTTATGGTCCAACTCTCATATCGATACATGACTACTGGCAAAACCATAGCTTTCACTAGATGGAAATTTGTTGGCAAAGTAATATGTCTGCTTTTTAATATGCTGTCTAGGTTGGTCATAGCTTTTCTTCCAAGGAGCAAACGTCTTTTAATTTCATGGCTGTAGTTACCATCGGCAGTGATTTTGGACCCCCCCCCCAAAAAAAAGTCAGTCACTATTTCCATTGTTCCCCCATCTATGCCATGAGGTGATGGGACCAGATGCCATGGTTTTCATTTTTGAATGTTGAGTTTTAAGCCAGGTTTTTCTCTCTCCTCTTTCACTTTCATCAAGAGGCTGTTTATTTCCTCTTCATCTTCTGCCATAAGGGTGGTGTCATCTGCATATCTGAGGTTATTGATAATTCTCCTGGCAATCTTGATTCCAGCTTGTGCTTCATCCAGCCCGGCATTTAACATGATGTACTCTGCATATAAGTTAAATAAGCAAGGTGACAATATAGAGCCTTGATGTACTCCTTTCCCAATTTGGAACCAGTCCATTGTTCTATGTCCGATTCTGACTCTTGCTTCTTGACCTGTATACAAATTTCTCAGAAGGCAGGTAAGGTGGTCTGGTATTCCCATCTCTTGAAGACTTTTCCAGTTTGTTGTGATCCACACAGTTAAAGGCTTTAGCATAGTCAATGAGGCAGAAGTAGATGTTTTTCTGGAATTTCCTTACTTTTTCTATGATCCAATGGATGTTGGCAATTTGATCTCCAGTTCCTCTGCCTTTTCTAAATCCAACTTGAACAACTCAAAAGTTCTCAGTTCATGTACTGTTGAAGCCTAGCTTGGAGAATTTTGAACATTACTTTCCTAGACTGTAAGATGAGTGCAACTGTGCAGTAGCTTGAACATTCTTTCACATTGTCTTTCTTTGGGATTGGAATGAAAACTGACATTTTCCAGTCCTGTGGCCACTGCTGAGCTTTCCTAATTTGCTGGCATATTGAGTGCAGCACTTTCACGGCATCATCTTTGACAATGTGCTCACTGGAATAGCTCACTGGAATTCCATCACCTCCATTAGCTTTGTTCATAGCAATGCTTCCTAAGGCCCATTTGACTTCGCATTCCAAGATGTCTGGCTCTAGGTGAGTGATCACACAATCATGGTTATCTGGGTCATTAAGATCTTTTTTGCATAGTTCTTCTGTGTATTCTTGCCACCTCTTTTTAATATCTTCTGCTTCTGTTAGGTCCATACTGCTTCTGTCCTTTATTGTGCCCATCTTTGCATGAAATGTTCACTTAATATCTAATTTCCCTGAAGAGATCTCTAGTCTTTCCCATTCTATTGTTTTCCTCTATTTTTTTGCATTGATCACTTCAGAAGGCTTGCTTATCTCTCCTTGTTATTCTTTGGAACTCTGTATTCAGATGGATATATGTTTCCTTTTCTCCTTTGCCTTTCACTTCTCTTCTTTACTCAGCTATTTGTGAGGCCTCCTCAGTCAACCATTTTTCTTGTGGATGATTTTGATCACCACCTCCTGTACAATGGTATGAACATCCATCCATAGTTCTTCAGGCACTCTTTCCATCAGATCTAATCCCTTGAATCTATTTGTCACTTCCACCGTATAAGTGTAAGGGGTTTGATTTCGGTTACCTGAATGGTCTAGTGGTTTTCCCTACTTTCTTCAACTTAAGTCTGAATTTGGTAATAAGGAGTTCATGATCTGACCCACAGTCAGCTCCTGGTCTTATTTTTGCTGACTGTATGGAGAGCTTCTTCATCTTTGGCTGCAAAGAATATAATCAATCTGATTTTGGTGTTGATCATTTGGTGATGTCCATGTGTAGAGTCATCTCTTGTGTTTTTGGAAGAGGGTGTTTGCCATGACCAGTGTGTTCTCTTGGCAAAACTCTGTTGGCATTTTCCCTGCTTCATTCTGTACTCCAAGGCCAAACTTGCCTGTTACTCCAGGTATCTATTGACTTCCACTTTTGCATTCCAGTCCCCTATGATGAAAAGGACATCTCTTTTTTGGTGTTAGTTCTAGAAGGACTTGTAGGTCTTCTTAGAACTGTTTAACTTCAGCTTCTTCAGTATTGGTGGTTGGGGCGTAGATTTGGATTGCTGTGATATTGAATGGTTTGCCTTGGAAATGAACAAAGGTCATTCTGTCATTTTTGAGATTGCACCCAAGCACTGCATTTTGGACACTTGTTGACTATGAGGGCTACTCCATTTATTTTAAGGGATTCTTACCCACAGGAGTAGATATAATGATCATCTGAATTAAATTTGCCCATTCCAGTCCATTTTAGTTCACTGATTCCTCAAATGTTGATGGTCACTCTTGCCATCTCCTGTTTGACCACTTCTGATTTACCACTTTCCCCCTCAGTCAGTCTCTCCCATCAGGAAGCTTCCACAAGCCTCTTATCCTTCTCTATCAGAGGGCAGACAGACTGAAAACCACAATCACAGAAAACTAACCAATCTGATGACAATCACCACAGCCTTGTCTAACTCAGTGAAACCATGAGCCATGCTGTGTAGGGCCACCCAAGATGGATGGGTCATGGTGGAGGGTTATGACAAAACATTGTCCACTGGAGAAGGGAATGGCAAACCACTTCAGTATTCTTGCCTTGAGAACCCCATGAACAATATGAAAAGGCAAAAAGATAGGATACTGAAAGATGAACTCCCCAGGTCAGTAGGTATCCAATAGGCTACTGGAGATCAGTGGAGAAATAACTCCAGAAAGAATGAAGAGATGGAGCCAAAGCAAAAACAATACCCAGCTGTGGATGTGACTAGTGATGGTAGTAAAGTCTGATGCTGTAAAGAGCAATATTGCATAGGAACCTGGAATGTTAGGTCCATGAATCAAGGCAAATTGGAAGTGGTTAAACAGGAAATGGCTAGTGAACATCAACATTTTAGGAATCAGCAAACTAAAATGTACTGGAATGGGTGAATTTCACTCAGATGACCATTATATCTACTACTGTGGGTAAGAATCCTTTAGAAGAAATGGAGTAGCCATCATAGTCAACAAAAGAGTCCAAAATGCAGTACTTGGATACAATCTCAAAAACGAAAGAATGATCTCTGTTCGTTTCCAAGGCAAACCATTCAATATCACAGTAATCCAAGTCTATGTCCGTAACAGTAATGCTGAAGAAGCTGAAGTTAAACAGTTCTATGAAGACCTACAAGACCTTCTAGAACTAATGTCCCAAAAGATGTCCTTTTCATTATAGGGGACAGGAATGCAAAAGTAGGAAGTCAAGAAATACCGGGAGTAACAGGCAAATTTGGACTTGGAGTACAGAATGAAGCAGGGCAAAGCTAATAGAGTTTTGCCAAAGAACGCACTGGTCATAGCATACACCATCTTCCAACAACACAAGAGACGACTCTACACATGGCCATCACCAAATGGTCAATACTGAAATCAGATAGATTGTATCCTTTGCAGCCAAAGATGGAGAAGCTCTATACAGTCAGCAAAAACAAGACCAAATCAATACCATCCCCAAGAAAAAGAAATGCAAAATCATTGTCTGAGGATGCCTTACAAATAGCTATGAAAAGAAGAGAAATGAAAGGCAAAGGAGAAAAGGAAAGATATATCCATTTGAATGCAGAGTTCCAAAGAATATCAAGGACTGATAAGAAAGCCTTCCTAAGTGACCAATGCAATGAAATAGAGGAAAACAATAGAATGGAAAAGACTAGAGATCTCTTCAAGAAAATTAGAGATACCAAGGGAACATTTCATGCAAAGATGGGCACAATAAAGGACAGAAGCAGTATGGACATAACAAAAGCAGAAGGTATTAAGACGAGTTGGCAAGAGTACACAGAACTGTACAAAAAAGATCTTCATGACCCAGATAATCGATATGCTGTGATCACTCACCTAGAGCCAGACATCTTGGAATGCGAAGTCAAATGGGCCTTAGGAAGCATCACTACGAACAAAGCTAATGGAGGTGATAGAATTCCAGTGAGCTTTTAACATTGTCAAACATGATGCTGTGAAAGTGCTGCACTCAATATGCCAGCAAATTAGGAAAGCTCAGCAGTGGCCACAGGACTGGAAAATGTCAGTTTTCATTCCAATCCCAAAGAAAGACAATGTGAAAGAATGTTCAAACTACTGCACAGTTGCACTCATCTTACACTCTAGGAAAGTAATGTTCAAAATTCTCCAAGCTAGGCTTCAACAGTACATGAACAGAGAACTTTTGAGTTGTTCAAGTTGGATTTAGAAAAGGCAGAGGAACTGGAGATCAAATTGCCAACATCCATTGGATCATCGAAAAAGCAAGAGAGTTCCAGAAAAAGATCTACTTCTGATTTATTGACTATGCTAAAGCCTTTGACTGTGTGGATCACAACAAACTGTGGAAAATTCTTCAAGAGATGGGAATTTTAGACCACCTGACCTGCCTCCTGAGTAATCTGTATGCAGGTCAAGAAGCACCAGTTAGAACTGTACATGGAGCAACAGACTAGTTCCAAATTGGGAAAGTATGTCAAGGCTGTATACTGTGAATCTGCTTATTTCACTTATGTGCAGAGTACATCATGCGAAATGCTGGACTGGATGAAGCACAGGCTGGAATCAAGATTGCCAGGAGAAATATCAATAACCTCAGATATGCAGATGACACCATGCATGACACCATGCTTTCCTTATGGCAGAAAGCAAAGAAGAACTAAAGAGCCTCTTGAAAGTGAAAGAAGAGTTGGCTTAAAACTCAACATTCAGAAAACTAACATCATGGCATCTGGTCCCATCACTTCACAGCAAACAGATGGGGAAATAGTGGAAACAGTGACAGACTTTACTTTTGGGTGCTCCAAAATCACTGCAGAGGTGACTGCAGCCACGAAACTAAAAGACACTTGCTCCTTGGAAGAAAAGCTATGACCAACCTACTCAGCATATTAAAAAGCAGAGATATTACTTTGCCAAGAAAGGTCCATCTAGTCAAAGCTATGGTTTTTCCAGTAGTCATTTATGGATTTGAGAGTTGGACTATAAAGAAAGGTGAGTGCCAAAGAATTGATGCTTTTGAACTGTGGTTTTGGAGAAGACTCTTGAGAGTCCCTTGGACAGAAAGGAGATCCAAACAGTCCATCCTAAAGGAAATCAGTCCTGAATATTCATTGAAAGGTCTACTGCTAAAGCTGAAGCTCCAATACTTTGAAAACTCCAACACTTGATGCAAAGAACTGACTCATTTGAAAAGACCCTGATGCTGGGAAAGATTGAAGGTGGGAGGAGAAGGGGTCGAGAGAGGATGAGATGGTTGGATGGCATCACCGACTCAATGGAAGTGAGTTTGAGTAAACTCTGGGAGTTGATACCAGACAGGGAGATCTGGTTGCTGCAGTCCATGGGGTCACAAAGAGTTGGACACGACTGAGCAACTGAACTGAACTGAACTGAATTTACCTTGATTCATGGACCTAACATTCCAGGTTCCTATCCAATATTGTTCTTTACCGCATCAGACTTTACTTCCATCACCAGTCACATCCACAACTGGGCGTTGTTTTTGCTTTGACTCAGCCTCTTCATTCTTTCCGGAGTTATTTCTCCACTCTTCTCCAGTAGCATATTGGGCACCTACTTACCTGAGGAGTTCATCTTTCAGTGTCCTATCTTTTTGCCTTTTCATACTGTTCATGGGGATTTCAAAGCAAGAATACTGAAGTGGCTTGCCATTCCCTTCTCCAGTGGACCATGTTTTGTCACTCTCCACCACGACCTGTTCATCATGGGTGACCCTACACGGCATGGCTCATAGTTTCATTGAGTTAGACAAGGCTGTGCTCCATGTGTGACAAGGGTGTGATCCAAGTGATCAGTTTGGTTAGTTTTCTGTGATTGTGGTTTTCATTCTGTCTGTCCTCTGACAGATAAGGATAAGAGGCTTGTAGAAGTTTCCTGATGGGAGGGAATGTCTGTATAGAAATCTAGGTCTTGTTCTGATGGGTGGGATCCTGCTTAGTAAATCAACAATCCAATTTTCTGTTGATGGGTGGTGTTTTGTTCCCTCCTGGTAGTTGGGCCTGAGACTCCTTAGGACCACTCTATACCGAATGACACATATTGGTGCTTTTCTAAGCCATTTCTTGATATCAGCTAACTGGAAGGATATTTTCCAAAATCTGTATAGTAGAAATACAGATATTCCTGTGGTGAGAATATGAATTACTTATTTTTCCCTGTACTCTCCAAACTTTCTCTAATGTACATTATTTTTTGCTGTTGTTGCTATTTAGTCACTAAGTCATGTCTAACTCTTTTGTGACCCCAGGACTGTAGCCCATCAGACTCCTCTGTCTGTGGAATTTCCCAGGCAAGAATACTGGATTGCCATTTCCTTCTCCAGGGGATCTTTCCAACCCAAGGATTGAACCTTCATCTCCTGCATTGGCAGGCAGATTCCTTATCTGTGAGTCATCACAGAAGCCTGTAGTGTACATAATCAGGAAAAAATACATTATAAATATTTTGTCATGTATTAATTCATTCATTCATCCTTGTATTTAATTTTTTGAGTACTAGTGAGCATGTATGTGGGGCTTCCCAGGTGGTTCAGTGGTAAAGAATCCACCTGACAATGCGGGAGATGTAAGAGACACGGGTTAAATCCCTGGGTTGGGAAGATCTCTTAGAGGGGGAAATGGCAACCCACTCCAGTATTCTTGCCTAGAAAATCCAATGGACAGAGGAGTCTGGTGGGCTACAGTTCATGGGGTCACTAAAAAGAGTTGGACACAACTTAGTGACTAAACAACAATAATAATCAGTTCAGTTCAGTTGCTCAGTCATGTCTCACCCTTTGCGACCCCATGGACTGCAGCATGCCAGGCTTCCCTGTCCATCACCAACTCCTGGAGTTTACTCAAACTTATGTCCATCGAGTTAGTGATACCATCCAACCATCTCATCTTCTGTTGTCCCCTTCTCCTCCCACCTTCAATGTTTCCCAGCATCAGGGTCCTTTCAAAGAGTCAGTTCTTTGCATCAGGTGGCCTAAATATTGGAGTTCCAGCTTCAGCATCAGTCCTTCCAAAGAATATTCAGGACTGATTTCCTTTAGGATTGACTGGTTCAATCTCCTTGCAGTCCAAGGGACTCTCAAGAGTCTTCTCCAACACCATAGTTCAATAGCATCAGTTCTTTAGTGCTCAGCTTTCTTTATAGTCCAACTCTCATATCCATGTATGACTACTGGAAAAACCATAGCTTAGACTAGATGGACCTTTGTTGGCAAAGTAATGTCTCTGCTTTTTGATATGCTGTCTAGGTTTGTCATAGCTTTTCTTCCAAGGAGCAAGTGTCTTTTAATTTTGTGGCTGCAGTCACCATCTGAAGTGATTTTGGAGCCCCCAAAATAAAGTCTGTCAATGTTTCCTTTGTTTCCACATCTATTTGTCATGAAGTGATGGAACCAGATTCCATGATCTTAGTTTTCTGAATGTTGAGTTTTAAGCCAACTTTTTGGAATGGCAATCCACTCCAGTATTCTTGCCTGGAGAATCCCACAGATGGATAAGCCTAGTAGGTTACAGTCCACGGGGTCGCAAAGAGTCGGACACGACTGAGCGACTTCACCTTCACCTTTCACTTTCATCGAGAGGTTCTTTAGTTCTTCACTTTCTGTCATAACGGTGGTGTCATCTGCATATCTGAGGTTATTGATATTTCTCTCAGCAATCTTGCTTCCAGCTTGTGCTTCATCCAGTACAGCATTTTGCATGATGTACTCTACATATAAGTTAAATAAGCAGGATGACAATATACAGCCTTGAGGTACTCCTTTCCCAATTTGGAATCAGTCTATTGTTCCATGTCCAGTTCTAACTGTTGCTTCTTGACCTGCATACAGATATCTCAGGAGGCAGGTCAGGTGATCTGGTATTCCCATCTCTTTCAGAGTTTTCCACAGTTTGTTGTGATCTGCACAAAGGCTTTGGCGTAGCCAATAAAAGAAAAGTAGATGTTTTTCTGGAACTCTCTTGCTCTTTTGATGATCTAAAGGATATTGGCAATTTGATTTCTGATTCCTCTTCCTTTTCTAAATCCAGCTTGAACATCCAGAATTTCATGGTTCACATACTGTTGAAGCCTGGCTTGCAGATGTTCGACAACAGTGGACTAAGAGAAATACCCTTTAATCTGTCACTGGAGTGGGTAGTGATTCCCTTCTCCAGAGGATATTCCTGACCCATGGTTCGAACCCGGTCTCCCACATTCAAGTAGACTCTTCACTGTCTGAGCCACCAGGGAAGCCCAAACTACAATGAGCTCTCACCTTACACCAGTCAGAATGTTGTGCTGTGCTTAGTCACTCAGCTGAGTCCAACTCTGCAACCCTGTGGACCGTAGCCCACCAGGCTCCTCTGTCCATGGGGATTCTCCAGGCAAGAACACTGGAGTGAGTTGCCATCCCCTCCTCTAGGGGATCTTCCCAAGCCAGGGACAGAATCCAGGTCTCCTGCATTGCAGGCAGACTCTGCCATCTTAGCCACCAGGGAAGCCCAAGATACCAATGGCCAACTAGAAACAGTGAGAGTTTGCAACTAGTCAGACCTGGAATCAAACTGGGTTCCAATAATTGTTAGTTGTATAGGATCTTGAGCAAATTGCTTAGCCTTTCTGAACCTCAGGTTCCACATATAGAAAACAGAAACAATAATATCTACCTTGAAAGATTACTACGAACACTGAAGTCTATGTTACATGCTGCAGCTAAGACTTGGCACAGCCAAATAAGTAAATATTTTAAAAAACTGTCACTCTCATAGCTGCTGAGGATTGGATTGGAGAAGAGGCAAATGTGAACAGAGTGGCCAGTGAGACATTTTTTACGGTTGTCCAAGAAGACACAACAGTGGCTTGGACCAGGGCAATGGCAATGCAGATGGAGAAGAGTGGACAAACTCAATACATATTTTGAAGGTAGAAATATCACTTATTGGATGTGAATAAGTGATCACAGGGAGATGGAATTTTCAAGCATGGCAGTCAGATTTGAGACATGAGCAAGTGGGTGGACAAATTTACCATTCACTGTGAAGAACACCCAGATAGGGAGAGAAATTGAAAAGCCTTCAGTTAAAAGATGTGAGATGTTCCCTTCTCTTGACAATGGTAATAATAATAACAATAATGAAAGAATGTAGTGATTAGGTGAGAATTGAGCCACAGGATTTTTCTTTTCAAAATGAAATATGCCTAAAGAGTCAGAAGGTAGAAGTCCTATTGTTTAGAAGCTGCAAAAGCAGGCAAGGAAGTTACTTAACAAACTTTGAAATTTGAACAACTTATTTCTGAATGGAAATGCTAATGACTGTATCTTAGGTTGGTAATATCTCATAACGAACTCCAGCAAGTTAGTTCTAAGCAGACCAAGCACCCCCAGTTGACCAGACATACCCTTGTGGATATAGTAGTTCCCAGAAAGTAAAACCCTTGAAACTAGGACCAAACAACTCTTTCAGCATTTGCAAAAACACAAGTTAGAATCATGAATGACCAGACATTTCTCTTCTGAGTAGGACAGAAGAATATTTCTGAGCTCTCATCCAATGATCTGAGAATAGCAGGTGACGATTTCTCTAAGCAATAATAAAGTTTATTCTACAAATATTCTTATAATGTTTCACTGCCAAGTGGTGTTCATATTGTGAATGTATTTTCTATGTTCAGTTTGGTTCAGTTCAGTTGCTCAGTCATGTCCAACTCTTTGCGACCCCATGGACTGCATCAGGCCAGGCTTCCCTGTCCATCACCAAATGTTCTGTGTTAACATGTCATAAAACTGATTTGCTCAAGTGTGTTTTGCTTTCCCACATTGGTTGGCCTCTCAAGTCAAACAATGTGAGGTTACTAGAAACAGCACTGTGTCTTACCCAACTTCAAGCCATAGTGGATATTCAATGAATGTTTGCTAGGTGAAGAAATGAATGTTTATTGATTGGAATATAAAACACAGAAATATGATAAATGAATTCAATATAAATATTAAGGTAAATGCATTGGAAGAAAGTAACTCAGACAGCAGTAATGAAATACTGAGTTCTGCGTTGTCAAAATACAACCACAAAAATAATCTAGGACATGAAAAACTAGTTTATGGGAAATATCTGTCCTCTGTTTCTCTAGGATAGCAGCTTAATGCAAGGGACTATAAACAGAGACTATATTCACCATTATTTTAGATATATAATATTTAGATATCAAAGACAAACAGGTACTAACCACAAAAAGACAATTTTTCATGTGAAAAAAATCAAACATTAGTGAACACAAAACAAAGTGACACACTTACAATTAGGTTTATAAAAATAGAAAATAGATTTATCTTATGATAGATCATCTCTTTGGAAACTTCTATCAAAATTAAATAGTCATTCAAATTCTCTGATATTGAGGGAGGAAGAGTATTTTGTAAAAATATAAATTAAAAGGAAATTGTTTCAAATCTCTGATGAATATTTTACTTATTACTGTTTGTTTCCATAGTTTAGTTTCTTTAGCATGGTTAAATTGTAACCTCCATGGTACCTATTCAGTGATCCACAACAGGGCACTCTAATTTTTATTGTGCAATCATTTATAAACCTTGGATCACAGCCACTTTACATGTAAATAACACCAATGATTACTCTTAGGGAACCAGTGCTGTGTGGTTCTTTCCAATAGTGCTTGAGGCTATAGCCCAACATGTTTTTTTGGTCCATAAAGACTAAGACTGAGTTTCAAAAGGATTAATTCAGCACCTACTTATCAAGTTTAGCTTCAGAAACTGTTGTATTTTTCAGAGGGAAATGAAGATTGGGAAATAGATCTGGAACAAAGATTTGGTTTTTATTGGATAACCTCCTAATGTTTGATTTTCTTTATGTACCTTTACCACATGCATGTATTATCTTATAGTAAGCACAAGCCACAATTTTTTTTTAAGTTAACTACATTTTTAAAAAACCTACATAAGTGGGTTTTGGGGGGATTTTTTGGTTGTTGTTGTTTGTTTTTTAAATCTCTTCCTTGGAGATAGTCAGTGCTTTCCCCAAAGTTCCTGAGAATTTACTGATATTCTTACTATAACACTCTCTATTATATTATGTAAAAATAAAGCTGAACCTCTGCATAGTCAAAAGAAATGAGTTAATTCTCTGTATTCCCAGGATCACGATACCAAAAATAAACTGGACTCTTCAAAATTCAGATCTCTCTTTAATCAAATGTTTTGATTCAACCTCTGTCAGACTTTATTTTTTGGGGCTCCAAAATCACTGCAGATGGTGACTGCAGCCATGAAATTAAAAGATGCTTACTCCTTGGAAGGGAAGTTATGACCAATCTAGACGGCATATTCAAAAGCAGAGATGTTACTTTGCTGACAAAGGTCTGTCTAGTCAAAGCTATGGTTTTTCCAGTGGTCATGTATGGATGTGAGTGTTGGACTCTAAAGAAAGCTGAGCGTCGAAGAATTGATGCTTTTGAAATGTGGTATTGGAGAAGACTCTTGAGAGTCCCTTGGACTGCAAGGAGATCCAACCAGTCCATTCTGAAGGAGATCAGTCCTGGGTGTTCTTTGGAAGGACTGATGCTAAAGCTGAAACTCCAATACTTTGGCCACCTCATGTGAAGAGTTGACTCACTGGAAAAGACTTTGATGCTGGGAAGGATTGGGAGCAGGAGGAGGAGACGACAGAGGATGAGATGGCTGGAGGGCATCACTGACTCGATGGACATGAGTTTGAGTAAACTCCGGGAGTTGGTGATGGACAGGGAGGCCTGGCATGCTGCAATTCATAGGGTCACAAAGAGTCGGACACGACTGAGTGACTGAACTGAACTGAATAGCTTTTGTTAAAGCTATTCATAGGAAATAAAACGAGGCTGAGATGAATTGAGTTAAATTGTCTTTTATTTCTTAACCTCAAGCTCCAATCAGTGTGCTGTAAGCAGTGGAAATGCATTAAAAAAAAAAAAGGCAGAGACTCTGGAAAAGTCATGAAAGAATTCAGTCACTGGATGGATAAGAAAGGACTGGCTGGCTGTATAAGGCAGTGATGTGAAGGTGCTAGGAAATAAAGCAAGTCGAAGTCACCTGGGCTCCAGGGTCCAAATTCACCCCGGAAATGAGCCCCAGATAAATCAACTAATCTTATCTGTGCTCACCTATGGCTCAGTTGTACTAGTAAATTAACTTATTAAAAAATACTGGACAAAGAGATCTAGATCACCTCCACTTCCTTTCTTGATGAGGTAGGCCCACTTGGGGTCCCAAAGCCAGATCCAAAATTGTTACGGAGAAGTCCAAACCAGAACCTAAGACTTCTATGTTCATCAAAATTTGGTTTTAAAAATTCTTTTTCTCCTCCAGTTCTATATTGGTTCAAAAATATGGAACCAGTTATGGAGAAAAATATTTTGCTGACAAAGTCATCCTTTTCTCTTTAAGACTTGTCAACATTCATTAGCCAAAGTTTTTGCGAGAAAAAAATTAGGGATAGGAAAGTTTTCTAGGATGATCTACACTAAAATATACAGCCTCTGCACATAGTTAAAATATCTCTCCAGTTAGCCTTAATATTTCATATTTGCGATTTTCAGTCAGGGAGGGACAGACTTGACCTGTGTACTATAGTTTGGAAAATATACCACAGTGATTTGAATATATCAAGTCAGTACCTATCCAACTCTAACAAACGCTTTCATGCACAAGCACTAAGATCAGGGTCTGTGTCAATATGTCTCAGACTTTATCCCACTCCATTATAGTGCCTCTCACAGCTGAATAACTCATCCACAACTGAACAGATTTTATCAAACCTAATTCTCTAAGGTTGTATTAGGAAAACAGTAGTAGTCATATTCAATACACTTTTCAAAATTACACATGCTCTCTCACTCTGAGAATAATTGTTCTAAGTTTACCCTTCAATTATTCTGCTAACAGCACCCTTTCTTAAATATATTTCTCACACCTTTATGATGGCAAAATTCCAAATTCATAATAATGCAATGTGACAGTACAAAAGATTATTCTAGTAAGTTTTGGGTGAGTTTCTACAGAATGTCGCCATAATATATTGTGACATTTGCTACCACTTATTAAATTCCCTTTTATGGTTTTGACTTTCAAAAAAATTTTATTCTCGTTTCACAAAACTCCCATGTAGCAAGGCACAGCAGACTTTGGATGGGTCGGAGATTTAAATGATAATTTGCTACTGAATTACAAAATTATAAAGTGAAATTTTAATATTTTATCTTAAAATAATCATCTTACCAAATTTATTATTTTAAATTATTTTAAAGCCACTTTGAAAAGTGCACTTGGCCCTTGAATAACACCGGAGCAAGGGATGCCAACCTTCCACGAGGTTGAAAATCTGCATATAGTCAGCCCTCCATTTAATTGGTAGGGCTTCCCAGGTGGCCCTAGTGGTAAAGAATGTATGCTTGTTAGTTTACTCCTTATTCTTTTTCCTTATAACAATCTTATATCACATCAGATATTGATATGTCCTTGTTGCTCATTTTTATATGAATTCAGTTTTACTGAATTTTAAGAAGAAAGCTTAGCTTCGTTCAAAATAGAGCAGCTTGCTCTCAGATGTTTCCTGATATTTCCCCTTTCCCATGTTAGTTTAGGGCTTCTTTTTCTTTCTTTCCTTTTTTTAAAAATTGAAGTATGGCTAATTCACAATACTCTGTTAGTTTCAGGTGTGCAGTAAAGTGATTTAGTTATATATATGTTTTTCAGATTATTTTCCATTATAGCTTATTATGAGATATTAAATATAATGCCCTCTGGTATACAGTAAATCCTTATTGCTTATCTGTTCTATATATACTAGTTTATATCTGTTACTGTCATATTCCTAATTTATCCCTCCTCCCACTTTCCCCTTTGGTAACCATAAGTTTGTTTTCTATGCCTGAGAATCTACTTCTGTTTTGTATATAGATTCACTTGTATTACTTTCTAGATTCCACACATAAGTGATACCAAAGAACATTTGTATTTGTCTGACTTACTTCACTAAGTGTAATAGTCTCTAGGTCCACCTACATTTCCGCAAATAGCAAAATCTCATTTTTATGGCTGAGTAATATTCCATTATAGTCACATATACACCACATCTTCTTAAGCCCATAATCTTTTAATGGGCACTTGGGTTGTTTCCATATCTTGGCTATTGTAAATAATGCTGCTATGATCACTTGAGTGCATGTATCTTTTCAAATCAGAGTTTTCTTTTTTTTTTTTTTCTTGAATGTATATCCAGGAGGGGATTTGTAGGGTTATATTGTAGCTCTGTTTTTAGTTTTTTAAGGAACCTCCATACTGTTTTCCAGAGTGACTGCACCAATTTACATTCTCACCAACAGCGTAGGAGGGTTGGTTCCCTTTTTGATGATGACTGTTCTGATCAGTGTGAGGTAACATCTCATTGTGGTTTTGATTTGCATTTCTCTAATAGTTAGCAATGTGGAACATCTTTTTATGTGCCTGTTAGCCATCTGTATGTCTTCATTGGAGAAATGTCTATTTAGGTCTTCTGCCCATTTGTTGATTATGTTGTCTTTTTAAAAAAAAATATTGATTTTTATGAGATGTTTGTATATTTTGAATATTAACCTTTTGCTGGTTGCATCATTTGCAAATATTTTCTCCCATTCAGTGGGTTGTCATTGTTTTGTTGATGGTTTCCTTTGCTGTGCAAAAGCTTTTAAGTTTGATTAGGTTTGACTTATTTTTGCTTTTATTTCTTTTGCCTTGGGAGACTGACCTAAGAAAATATTGCTACAATTTATATCAGAGAATATTTTGCCTATGTTCTCTACTAGTTTTGTGGTGTCATGTCTGATATTTAGACATCTTTCTTGACCATCTTTGTCCTGTTGGATTTCAATTATGCTTCCAGTCATTTCTCTTCAGTGTGAAGCCCCAGACTTGTGAAACTGATGGCTCAGTCTTAAGAATTCATGGACTTACACCACCACTTCAGCCTGTTGGCTTTACCATGAGATCCTCAATTTCCTAGGCACCTACTAGTTTTGTGACCTTGGACAAAAATTGCTGTACCTTTCTATGCCTCTATTTCTCCATTTGTAAGATGAAAAAAGTAATAGCCTGATGAGTTTTCATTCAAGGTGGTTAACACATTGACACTTAGTGATCACTTTTCAAATGTTTGCTTAATAAGGAAAGTATCTATCTGCTCCTTCCTTATGAATTCATCTATAAGCTGTAGAAGCACTCAGGTTATCCAGCCACAACTATCCAAAGTCCCCAGTGCTTCAGGGAGCCTGTTCATGAGCTGTGTGCTGTACTGTGCTAAGTCACTTCAGTTGTATCCCAACTCTGTGTGACCCCAAGGACTGTAGCCTCCCAGGCTCCTCTGTCCATGGGATTCTCTAGGCAAGAATACTGATGTGAATTTCTATGCCCTCCTCCAGGGGATCTTCCCGACCCAGGGACCCAACCTGCATCTCATGTCTCCTGCATTGGTGGGCGGGTTCTTTACCACTAGTGCCACCTGGGAAGCCCATTCATGAGCTGCTGCTGATGCTGCTAAGTCGTTTCAGTCGTGTCCGACTCTGTGCGACCCCATAGATGGCAGCCCACCAGGCTTCTCTGTCCCTGGGATTCTCCAAGCAAGAACACTGGAGTGGGTTGCCATTTCCTTCTCCAATGCATGAAAGTGAAGTTGCTCGGTTGTGTCTGACTCTTCAAGACGCCAGGAACTGTAGCCTACCAGGCTCCTCCGTCCCTGGGATTTTTCCAGGCAAGAGTACTGGAGTGGGTTGCCATTTCTTTCTCCGATTCATGGGCTAGCCATAGTTTAATTTACCCACTCAACACACCTCACACAATTTGGTTATTAACAAAAGACTCAAGAGAAAGGAAAGCTCCTCACAATGTCATCCTACTAAGAATACAAATGCCCTTACTTTGGTGTTGAGTCATTTCATGTTACATTTGTTTGGTTTTATTCCTCCCTAGGCTCTCTAGGAACTTGGAAATAACTTTATTTGTATATAATCAAATTGGACTTCTCAACACCTGGTAATTCAACACAAGTGCCAGTCTTTTTAGAACATCCCTGGAGAAAGTTTTCTTGAAAGTCTAGAGCGTTCCTAAAAGGCTTTTGAAGTTTTCATTTTGTATATATGATTTACTGCTGACAATTTGTATTATCTACAACCAAAGTGTGCCACTTCTTTAACCTGTTTGTATGTTTTCCCCTTTTAAGCAACTTTGCTTTAAAACATAAATACAAAAAAGGCTAACCAACCAGGTTTTTGGAATTCAAATTGCCAAAAAGTATTTTTCTACATTAACCTAGGATTTATCTAGAAAAATATGACCCCAAAAAGTATCTGTGTAGAGGAACTCACAACAACTAAATGTAATGTGTGGTCCTGGTTTCAACCCTGGACCAGATAAAAAAAAAAACAAAACAAAACTTTTCCTCTTTTTCTATAGTGTTGGGAATTGATCAAATTTAAATAATGTCTATAGAAACCAATATTGCATCAATTTTCCTGATTTAGATAAGCACACTGTGATTAGATAAGAGAATGAACACAAAACATTTGGGGTAAAGGGGCTTCATGCCTGCATCTAAGTCTCAAACAGTTCAGATAAAAGAGAGGATGTGAAAGTAAATGTGATAAAATGTTAACATTTGGGGACTCTGGGTGAAGACTATATGGGAATTTTGTGTACTGTTCTGTTGCAACTTAGTCAAAGTCTGAAACTGTTTCAAAATAAGATTTTTAAAGGTTAGGGGTTAAAAACAGAAAGATAGTAAGATTAATGTTGGTAGGGGCTCTTTGAACATTTACAGTATCCATGAATATTACACATGGAAAGCAAAAGCCTTGTTTTAATAGAAAAGCAGGGAGCTTAGAGTGCCTCAGATATCTTGATTAGGAATTCCAGCATAAAACCACCCCCAAGAAAGTATTCACTTTGATAGGCACACTGGTGCTTGAGTCAATAAACTGCCATTCCATGTTAGTTGAATCAGTGTTATCCTAGAGAACTAATAGCTCAGGCTAAGGCCATTAGAAATAGCAAGTACTATCAGATTGGCAGAGATGAAGTTATTATGATCAGTTACCAAGTGGGGCAGCAATAGTGCTTGTAATCTGTTGGTGGGATTTAAGATTGGTATTGTCTGGTAAAATCTTTTTAAGGAGCGATCAGATAGTATGTATTACATTTTAACTGTTCATACCTTTTGACTCAGAAGTTTTATTTCTAGAAATGCACCCTAAGGAAATAGTAGGGTAAGTGAGCACAAATGTGTGTATATTCTATCATAGCAAAGAACAGGAGACATGATGCATCCATCAGGAGGAGATTAAATAAATAATGTTTATCCATACAAGAAACCATTCTTCAGCTATCACAAAGCATGAGATAACTAACAGGGAGCAACATCTCTAATGTATTAATTTAAAAATAGGCTGCAGAGTAGTATATTTAGTATGACCCTATGTATATCTGTATTACTTATTTATATTTAAAACAGAGATATTATATAAGCATTTATTTTTAAAGATTGAAAAAACATATGCTAGAAAGAATTTTAGGTGTAGAAAGTTAGAAGAATATACTTGCACTATCCATGGCAGATTATATAATTTGCAAGCCCAGTGTCAAATGAAAATGGGGAGCCCCTCGATAAAAAATTAAGAATTTCAAGATAGGGGCAGCAGCACATTAAGTCCAACGTGGGGCCCTTTTGAGTGCAGGTCACATGTCCACGAGGCTGACCCTAGCACTATACTATACACTTAGGTATATACTATACTCGTAGGTATATATTACACTACGATGTATATGCTAAGGTAAACACCACACTAAGCAGTAGTATATGGAAGGGTGGGTGGAAATATACATGTATTCTGTCTACTCCACACACCTCTTTGTTAATTTGGATATTATCATAAGGACAATACTTTGTGAGAAGGGCAACCCAGAGCATATTTAAATTATTCCTAAAAGGAGCTAGCGCATCAAGGGTGCCAAGATCAGCAATTTGTCAGTGTACCTTTTAGATACTGTGCATGCCACAAGGGTGCCTCCAAGAGGACTGCCAGAGATTGGATGAGGAGAGAGAGATGTGCAGCTTTCAAAAGATTAGTCTGTGGCAGATCTGAACTACTTTGAAAGATCTTCCATTTTAATGACACTTTAATGACTTCCATATTAAATGATGAGTAATTTTTTTCCTCTTGTCAGGTGGCAAGTAAAATTTTAAAAAAAGAACACGAAATATAAATGTGAATTTTTTCTCTCTAGAAATTAAATAGCTCTTCAGGCCATCTGGGTATCCATAAATATTTTTCCACTGCTCTAATGGTTCTATGATATCCTTGAATTAAGCAAATAATAGTACTGCTATTTATTTGACTTCATCTGTCTACAAGTTAAATGTTCCTCTGATACTTCTATTTATAAGTAGAACTAAAAACCTGGGAAGTCTAATTTGGGATCAGCATGGTAGCTTATGTTCTGCCATGTAGAACATCAAGATTTGATTAGGCAGATCCTAGGGATGTAGCCAAAAGGCAAGAGGATAAGACATTCTAACATCTAACAAGCTCTAAATAAGATGGTCTAACACTAACCAGGCTCTGATTCTTATTAGTTATAAAGACAGCAGGTTTTTATAGGACCTAATGAGTACTGGGATAAGCTTATAGGTAAAAGTACAAAGATCTCAAGGGTTCAACTGAGTGGGGAAGTAGTGAGGAAAACCCTAAAAGATTTGTTTGTTTGTTTTTTGAAGTCCATCATAAGGTAACCAAGTCTAAATGGCACAACAGGAGCTACAGACCTTTGACTCTGTAGGCATCTGGGAAGTCTGTTGAAACTATCTGGGAAGTCCAACAGACTTCAGGGTTTTGTATAACATAGTGACAGAACCAGAAAGAGAAAGCTGATAAATGCTTTAAGTGTTGTGTATTTCAACACTAATTTCTATGTCTGTTTGAAGGTGTTCAACCTTGAACTGTTTTAAAAGACATTTCCTAGAATTATATGTGTATGTATGGTACCATATGTCACATCTAATTTATACTAAGGGGGAAAAACAACTAATAAATACATCAGAGTTCCACTTATATGTGATTATCCAAGGCAGTCATCTGTTTTAGGGCATCAGTTCTGTCTTCATTAAAGGTATTAAGATCGCTCATAACCATGAATATTTTCACCAGTCTGACTAGCACAACTATTCTCAAATTTCAAAATAGGACTCATAATCCAAGTGTTAGACATTACTAAAAAGGTGGGAATCCATCATTTTCATAATTCTTTTAAAAAAGAGCTCTACTTAATGCATCTGCCCTTTGTCTTGTCTCTAGATATTTAACTGCTTCAGTCTTAAATATTACAATGACTTTTTCTTTTAAATGATATTACATACACATGAGTTTGGCATGAACAACTTTCTAATGATATCCTCTGAAGACTGAATAGGCTATGATTCAAGAGATATTGAATTCCCCATTAACAAATGTGTTGCACTTGATGACAAAGTTGACATGAGAATTCAAGCACAAAATAGGGGGTTGAGCTAGCTAACATGTGTGCTCTTTTCAAACTCTGAGACATCATGATTGTGAAACAACTCTCAGGTCGCCAACAGGGCAGAAAATGGTCACCAGGAGACGGAAAGAGACACCATGAAGATGTCCTATTCACTCAATACAGTTTACCCTTGATTGGACATGGAATACAGGAGAAAAGGATGAGGAATCAATAACACAATGCTTTTAGTTCAAGAAACTAAGGCGAATAGCACCATTAACAGAAACGAGAAAGGATTAAGAATGAACAGGTTTCTCTTTGATTGTGAAGGAATCCCCTGAACAAGGTGACTAAAAACAAAGTTAACTCTGTTTTGTGCGTTGGTATCAGAGACAGTTCCAGGAGACCCCTCCTGATTGAACCTGCGCAAGCACAGCCCTGAGGAGGCAGCGATAGAGGAAAACCTAGCAAACAGGCTAGAATTCAGGAGCTGAGGAAGAACGGTTAATGGAGACAGGTTCTGCCTGTTTGTGAATTGACTCAAGAACCAGGACGGGCCTGAGACTTCAAGGAGCTAGCGAAGGCAGTAGCAGAGAATATGAGATTTAAGCTAACCACAAGGAACTCAGAATAGATTTTATAGGTGCAATGGAGATAATCTTTCAGAGCAGCAATCCCCAACCTGTTTAGTACCAGAGACCGGTTTCGGGGAAGGCAATTTTTCCATGGACTGCGGAGCAAGGGGTGGGGGATGGTTTCAGGATGATTCAAGCTCATTACACTTATTGTGTACTTTCTTTTATTATCATATCAGTTCTACCTCAGATCATTAGGCATTAGGTCCTGGAGGTTGGGGGCCCCTGTTTTAGAAGAATGTCATCAAGAAAATGGAACCTGAGAAAACTCAAGGGGAAAACTAGAGGCAGAAAGGAAACCCAGGAAAATACTGCATCAATTTATTCAGAAAGTAAATGGAATTGAATATTACTGACATGTATATTATATCCTTGAAATGTTAATTTTGCGGTACCTTTTCCAAGTAAGAGTCACAGAACCATTATTTTATACTTGCAGTACTTTGAAAATTTGCTGATATATCATCATCTATTACTGTAATGTCTGATCATCCTTATTTTAATTCTATCCTTCCCTTAGTCTGAAACCACCTTAAATGGGATGGCAAGCCAGATCTAGTAGTTCTCAAAGTATGTTCCGAGACCCAGTACCATCAGCATCAAGTGAGTACTTGCTCTTCCAGACCTACTGAATCACAAACTCTACAGACGGAGTCCACCAATTGGGGTTTTAAGTCTTGCAAATTGGTTCTAAAACACTCTAAGGTTTGGCAGCCGCTGCCCTGGGTCTCAGACTTAGACCTCTTTAGAGCTTGCTTAGGAAAAAAAATATTCTTCTATTTTCTGTCTACTCACAGCACTTCTTTCACTTCTGATTGCTTAGTGTGTGATATATATATATATTTTTTTTTTGCCTCACCAAACAATGCTACCACACCAGCGGGGTGTCCTACATTTAAACTTAGTTCTGACACTACCCAGAGATACTGTCAGATCCAACAGGTTAAAATCTTGGGGGACTGAGCCCCGCCCTGATGAGTCACAAGTTCAAGTTGTTAATCTATGCTTCTGATCCACAAGCAGTAAACTGGGGGTTCAAATAACCCCCTCCCGGGACTTGATTAACTTGCTGGAACAGCTCCCTAAGCTCAGGAAAACAGTTTACTTACTGGATTACCAGTATATTATAAAAGGATATATTAATAACTCAGAAACAGCCAGGTGGAAGAGATGCACAGGGCTCGGTGTGAAGAAGGGTGCAGCGCTTCCATGCCCTCTCTAGTCTCACCACCCCCTCAGCACCTCCATAGTCACCAACATGGAAGCTCTTTGAGCAAGTTGGTTTGAGGTTTTTTTATGGAGGCTTCATTAACTATTGATTTAACCTCCAGCCCCTCTCTCCTCCTCTGAGGTCCCTATCCTTAGGGACTTTCCATAAGTCATATTTACATGAACTTAGAGGTGGCTGAAAGGACATGCATTTCATTCTGGAGCTATTTCAGAAGCCGAGAAGGAAAGATAATCCCCAAGATCCTTATCACTAGGAAATTGCAAAGGTTTTTGTGCCAGGAACTGTGGAGGAAGACCAAATATACATTTCTTAAATCACAGTATCATTGAGGTCTGGCAGGGATTTGTATTTAAAATCAGTGAGGTGGGAATTCCCTGGTGGTCCAGTGGTTAGGACTCTGTGCTTTCACTGCCAAGGGCCCAGGTTCAACCCACAGTCGAAACAAACTAAAAAACAAAACAGAGAGGCAAAAATAGATTTTTCTGTATTCAGGCTGCTATAACAAAATGTCATACAGAAAACAAATTCTATAAAGCAATTATCCTTCAATTAAAAAATAAAGTTTTTAAAAGTCATAGACTGGATGACTTATTTATAAACAACAGAAATTTATTTCTCATGGTTCTGGAAGCTGTGAAGTCCAAGGTCAAGGTGATGGTCAATTCAGGGTCTAGTGAGAACCTGCTTCCTCATAGACCGCAGTCTTCTCACTGTAATCTTCTCACTTGATGGAAGGGATGAAAGATCTCCCTGGGGCCTCTTTTAGAGGGGAACTAATCCCATGCATGAGGGTTCTACCCTCATCACTTAACTACCTCCAAAGGCTCTACCTCCAAACACTGTCACATTGGGGATGAGGTTTCAAGATATGAAACACAAACGTTCAGTCCATGACAATGACCAACTAGAAATAGTGCAAAGTGTTTAGTCATGTCTGACTCTGTGACGCCATGGACTGTAGCCTGCCAGGCTCCTCCATCCATGGGATTTGGATAGAATACTGGAATGGGTTGCCATTTCCTTCTCCAGAGGATATTCCCGACCCATGGATCGAACCCGGGTCTCCCACATTCAAGTAGACTCTTCACTGTCTGAGCCATCAGGGAAGCCCAAACTACAATGAGCTCTCACCTTACACCAGTCAGAATGTTGTGCTGTGCTTAGTCACTCAGCTGAGTCCGACTCTTTGCAACCCTGTGGACCGTAGCCCACCAGGCTCCTCTGTCCATGGGGATTCTCCAGGCAAGAACACTGGAGTGAGTTGCCATCCCCTCCTCTAGGGGATCTTCCCAAGCCAGGGACAGAACCCAGGTGTCCCGCATTGCAGGCAGACTCTGCCATCTGAGCCACCAGGGAAGCCCAAGATACTAATGGCCAACTAGAAATAGTGAGAGTTTGCAACTAGTCAGACCTGGAATCAAACTGGGTTCCAATAATTGTTAGTTGTATAGGATCTTGAGCAAATTGCTTAGCCTTTCTAAACCTCAGGTTCCACATATAGAAAAGAGAAACAATAATATCTACCTTGAAAGGTTACTATGAACACTGAAGTCTATGTGTATCTACATGGCACTCAGGAGTGTTGGCTCCAGTATCTGACTCAGTTCAAATGCTAGCTCTTCTATTTAATGTGTCTTGGGCAAATTACTAAACCTGTGCTTCAGATTTCTCATCTATAAAGTGAGTAATGAGATACTTTCTTCCTAGGGTTGTTGTGAGGAGTCAATGAGTCAATATTACCAATTGCTTAGAAGACTGCCTGCCCCGTAATTGCTCAATAATTGTTATGCTTATAATAGTAAAAATGCAAATAACAATGATAATAATAATATACATCACATAGATAGAACACCTACACCTAGAATATGATAGGTATTAAATACTTGGTAACAATTATTATTTTATTTTTTATTTTGGGGTCAATGCAAAGCTTGTGGGATCTTATTAACATTTTCCAACCCAGGCCCTTGGCAGTGAAAGCTCAGAGAGTGCTAGCCACCAATCACCAGGGAATTCCTGGTAGCAATTATTGCGTCATTATAAAATTCTCTTCAAGCACAGGATTATAAGAGGCTCCAGTATATAGGTACCCCCGATTCTTTCTATAGTTTTTACATCCTAATGATTCCCCTCCCCTCTGAATAAGCTCTATGAATTATATCAACATTAATTTTCTCATTTGGCTAGTGTACTATCATTACTCAAGATGCTACCATGGGGAGGAGAAGGAGCTGAGTAAAGAATATATACAGCCTCCCTGTACTTTTTTTTGGCAGTTCGTGTGAACCTATAATTATTAAAAAAAAATAAAAAGCCTCCCCCCGCCAAAAAAAAGATAGGAGTTGGGGCAAAAGGTTGGGCCAGTTCCTTATTTCTCAGCCCCTAGAATCCGAACATTCCTTTCCACTAGTTGGGGCTAATGGAAACCATAGGAGCCTGACTAGTGAGAGCGAGGTGAGGCTCCCCTAACATTGGGTAAGATATGGATTTACAGAATCTCTGATACATGTAATCATACATGTAAACAACACTGTAACTTTCTCACCTAATACAGCTTCTGGTGCATAGAGGTAAAGATAAGGAATGTGCTCCTCCCAACTGAAGTTATAAATCCAAATATTTTCCTCATAGAACTATTGCCACATATTGTCACTGGGTTCCATGACATTCACATAAGTACTTTATAAATTAAATAAGCCCTTGTGGGCTAACTTGAACACCTACTTCCTAGTCATGACCATGCTCTTATGTACATATTTCAAAGAACTAATCTTCAAGCAAACTTTTGAAATACTAATCATTTGTAAATCACTATACTTACAAACTGGTGTTATTAACACAAAATTTAACACAAAATAACTGAAGAGGGATAGTGACCCTTCTAGGTTCACTTATTTCAAGTTTCCAAATAATGTTCTGCTTAACACTGATGTCTTGAAGTTCCTACTTCCCCCAACCTACTAAGTTCCTAAAATTGTTAGGCCAGCAAGAGTGTATGTTTAAGGAACACTTACTAACATCTAGATCTGGGGAACTCTGTTTGAGAAGAACTGCTTTAAGTCATATAATCAGTATCCTTGACTGTTTGGTTCAAGTGGCTCCTTCTGTTTTATTTACTTTTTAAAAGTTAAAAATGAAGAGTACGTATCCTTTCATTTTCCCAATATTTAGGTCAAAATAAAAAGCAAGTGAAAAAAGTTTTAGAAAGTCTATGGATGTTTGCCTCATGGCAATACAAATAGATATTTACCAATAATCAATAATTTGTACATATGAATTATGAGCATTTCTCCAATTACTAATAATTAGTAAAAACTAAGCTTTAAAACAAACAAAAGTCTAACTTAAGAAAAGCTCATGGCTCATCTCTCTCAATCAGACTATTATCAACAGCTAGCCTTTTAATCTCTTACCATTCAGAGCCCTGAGTCAAAATAAGAAGTCTGAAAAACTCAAATCTGAAAAATCCTGGCAATAAAGAGGAATAAATAAAGTCCCCTAATACCTGATCAGTTCTGTTTTCCTAAGAAAATAAAATTGTGTTAACAAAGGTTCAGTGCTTTTTTCTCTCTCTCTCAAAAAAAAACCACTCCAACTGTAAAAAAAATATAAATTACATTTTAATTAAGATTTAGCAACATATAAAGCTGTTTCTTCTTTCAGCAAATACTGCCTAGTTTTGCTCAAGAAATCACACATAATTCCCCAAATGGTAACACAAACTATAAGATTCATACTCTAGATTAAAGAGGGATTCTACATTCTTCAATTTAATGTATATATCATGAGAATACTCCAAACTGCTTAAATGAAATTATGATCAATTATAATTGAAATTACATCTGATCAACTAAAACACCATATAAAGCTTCACAAATCCTCTTCACAAATCTCTGCTGTAGAACAGAGAAACAGTAAAGAAAATAAATAAATAAATTTCTTTATTCAGAAAGTGACTCTAAGAAGAGAATTTCACGACACATTGAAAGTTAGTATCTCCACAATATTTTAGACTTTCTTATACCAAAGTAATAATGTCAGGATATTAAGTATTGAACATCCTATTTAAAAATAGGTCTATGGGCCTTCAATGGCTAAGTCAAAGATCTCTCTTGGTAAATGTGGTTTATTTTCAAATATCTTTTGATATTGATTTCTAACATAATTCTACAATGATAAGAGAATAGACTCGATATGATTTCAATACCTTTAGACCATGAAATTTTTGCACTTTATGTCCCTGGATATGTTCCAGTGTCTCCTGGTTTATAGTCTATGGGAACTTGAATAGAATTTGTATCTTGCTGTTGTGTGAAAATTGTATAAATCTTAATTATGCGGAATTGGTTCATAGTGCTTTTCAAGTCTACTATATCTTTCTACTTTTCAATTTGTTAATTTTTGAGAGTTTGATACTGAAACTTCAACTAAAAATCCTAATTTACATTAAAAAATTGTAATATATAGAACTATGTGTAATTTTGTTCTGTATTTTCCAAGTCTCCTGTTAAACGTGTTATCACACTTTCATAATTAAAAAAAATAGGCCTCGTGTAGAAGTCTTATAGTATTTGGTTATAATTATATTTCATATACACAAAAACACTTGTTAATCTATGTTGAAATGATATTAATGGCTGCAGTTTACTATTTCCTTAGTTCGGCAAGTTAAATTTCTGAAACCTCCTAACTATGCTTAGAGCTACTATATCTTGTCAATTAGATTGCCAATCTGCATTTAAATCTATTACTAACTCCAGGGAAAACAATGTACCCCTTTTATAAATTATGTGTCTTCTATCTGGAAAGAGGGCTTCCCAGGTGGCGCTAATGGTAAAGAACTCACTTGCCATTGCAGGAGACAGAGAGACAAGGGTTTGATCCCTGGGTTGGGAAGGCACAGACAACCCACTCCAGTCTTCTTGCCTGGAGGATCCCATAGACAGAGGAGCCTGACGGGCTAAGTCCATAGGGTTGCAAAGAGTCAGACACTACGGAAGTATCTTAGAACACATGCACACATCTGGAAAGAACTACATGTAAAGTGAGAGGCAATGGGTAAGGATAATTTCAAATGAATAATTTAGGCCAACAGACAGACTACCTATCCTTATAATTAAGGATAATTGTTCATTTTAGAAAAGTATGTTTCAACTCCTAAACATGTAGGGGGTTTGCCCTGAAGCCTATGTCTGAATCTATTCCCTTAACTTTAACCCTAGAATGAGCATGATACCAAATTAAGAATTCTTAGAAGGAACCCAGTGTAGATTAGAAACTGTAACAACTCAATCAACATTTTTAATTAAGAAGTGTAAGCTTGTTTCTTAACTTAATGAAACATCCACTCACAGCAGGTTAGCTGTAGGTCCCGACTTGTCACTGAGTGCGCAATAAGGGTGCCAAGCACGAGGTGCAGGGAATATAGAGAAAAAACAAATATGGCCCTTGACTTCAGAGAGCTTATTGTCTAGAGAGGGAGAGGTACCTTAAACAGACATTAAACAAATGCGGAAGACCAAAATTACAAGTTGTGGTTATTTCCTGTTTGTATCGCATCTCTCTTAGTGGATACTGTGATCACAACCTTCTTTTAGGAGTACGGTATTCTGAACTGAATTTTCTTATTCTAAACTCAGTTTGAAGACATCAGTGCTACCGTGTGCAATGTTACCTCAATTAGATGGTTCTATGGGGGAATAAAATTTATAATGAACATCATTTTAAACTTAAAATCGGCACTGAATTTACATTCAAGTTAACGTACAGTGTGAATTGTTTCCAAGCACAGCTTCTGTTTGCCGAGGTAGCTGAAAGCATACAAAGTATTGAGGACTTTAAAGGCATTATTCTCATTTAAAACGTTTTAAAATATATATTTAAACCATTTCCGTCTCACGTTTTCTGAAGTACTTTTAGTACATTTTTTCGTAGATTTTGCTATTTCTATCTCTGGTAAAAACATTTCTGTTAGAGATGTGTATCTTTGGAACTCTTTTCCCTTCTCAGCAAAGTCACAATATTACATTTCCTATGTCAGGAGACACGGTTCCCGCCTTTCAGAAGTTAGTACTGTGTGGCCGAGAAATTCCTTTAACTTTGCAAGACGAAGTATCTTGAAGGATGGGGGACTTGCCTGGTGGCTTAGTGGTAAAGAATCCGCCTACCAAGCAGGAGCCACCGGTTCGATCCCTGGATTGGGAAGAGCACCTGGAGACGGAAAAAGCAACCCTACTACAGTATTCTTGCCTGGGAAATCCCTTGGACAGAGGAGCCTGGCGGACTACAGTCCATGGGGTCGCCAGGAGTCCTATACCTTACCACTGAGCCACCAGGGAAGCCCCTAAGAGTCCGTCAAGTCTTAGCAACTAACCAACAACACAAGGATAACCACAGGATAAATCAGCGCTTCCCAAGTTCCCACCTGTTGCGGGACTTGGTCAGAGGGGATGAGTCAGATTCCTCTAAAGCGTCCTTTTCCAGCCACTGACCCTCCCGCTTTCCGCTGCGACTCCGGAACACAAGTCACTCTTTCTAGTCGAGGCCCCAAGGCCAGGTCCCCAGACAGCAGAGACCCCTGCCAGGGTAGAGAGCTCGGTTGAGAATAGGGGGCTGTCCCGATCCGGGATGGAACCGCGGCTCAGATGTCCTGTAAAGCACCAGAAGCGCGTAAAGAATGCACCAAAGAAGAAAAGAACGTACTTTGAGCTTTGGCCCCGGGACTCCAGACCTCTGGGGCGGATCCTACAACAAGAACAAACCAACTCGTTCCCGGGCGTCTCCTTCCTCCTTCCCCTTCCCGCCTTCCTTTAAGCCTACTACTTCTCTTTCGCTTCCTCCCCCCTGCTCCGGGGGCACGTGGTCCCTCCCTGCTCTCCCTCGCCACACCCCCTCCCCTCCGGGCCCATCCCGCGGCCCCTTCCTCCCAGAGTCTCCCGCTTCCCCTTTCCATTCGCTCTTCCGCCCCCGCTCTCCATCGTTCTTTCTGATTGGTCGCGCGCACCGGAGTCTGTTTGGCCAATCGGCGAGCGGGACTGGCGGCGATGGGCGTGGCCGTGGCGCCGGGGCCCTCAGATCGAGGCTGCCTCCCCCTCGCAGCCGGCAGCACATTCCGCCGCCGTTGCCGCCGCCCGGCTCCGCAGTTGTCTTCGCCGGAGCTGCGGTCGCGCTGGGGTTAGGGCGGGGGGGGACGGGCGGGGAGAGGCGAAGACCGCGGCGGAGGCAGGTGAGAGGAGGAAGGAAGCGGCGGGCACAGCAGCTCAGGCAGCGGCCCGGTTCCTGGGAGTGTCGGTGCGGCGTGGTGGTTGGGGCGGATCCCGCGGGGCCCGGGCGGGGGAAGGAGTCACCGGCCCGGCCATGGCGGACAACGAGAAACTGGACAACCAACGGCTCAAGAATTTCAAGAACAAAGGCCGTGACTTGGAGGTAAACTCGGGGACGCCGGAGGGGTGAGGGCCGTGGGCCTCGGATCGATCTCCGCCGGGACTGGGAGTGTGGGGAGTAGGGGCGGGAGCCGCGGCCGCCGCCGGGCCGCAGGGGAATGGCGCTGGGGGCCGGCCCGTCCGTGACGCGTGTGGTAACGCGCCGGGAAGTTTGTGTCGGGCCTGGTCCGCCTCCGCGGGGAGCGAGGTGCCGGGGTACGGCCGGCGCGGCCTAGGCCTGCCCAGCGGAGCTGGCCCGGCGCGGTTGCGAGGGGCTGGGCCTCGCGGCAGGGAGGCCGGGCGCGGCGAGTGTGGAGGAGGCGTGCGTGTGCCGCGCCGCCCCGGCCCGCCTGCGCCCCCAGCCCGGAGCGGCGGCGGAGAATCCGGCTCTGGCTCCCGCAACGACGTCTGGGGCCGAGGGTGGGGAGGGAGGAGGGACTAGCGTGTGGCGACCGAGTGGGGCTCGGAACTTCCTCAGCGAGGCCCGAGTCGTCTCCACTTAAAGGCACTTTCTCTGGTCTTTCCGACTCCCGCTTTACCCCTGCCTCCCCCCAATATCCAAACTACAGGAGTCAACTTCTCCGTTGAAAAAAAACACCCCCGGCGTGAGAGGCCTTCCTGGTGATGCTAACAGTGCCTTCCAGCGGCCTGTGTTTTACTGTGGATATAGCTGATGTGGATGAGCAAGATGTGGCTCACGGTGTGCGCTCTTCCTGGCAAAGGATAACCCTTATGTCAGCTTGTTCACAAATCTTTTTACCCCTTCCTGAGAGACCACCAGCTGCATTCTTACCTATAAAGTCCAAAGGGTTATTCAAAGCTGTCTTCCTCTAGTCTACAGTATCCTTTCCCTCCACCTGCCGGTGGTGGTGGTAATGGGGGATGGGGTGGGCTGCGGAATGGCACCATCACATTTTATTATTCTAAAAGGGTGAAAAAAACCCTTCATTATTTTAGATAACAGCTGCTTTTGAGGTTCTTAAGGGCCATAAGGTGTGAGTTAAACACCTATTACAGGTTTTTGATAGAAGACTTTTTTCCTTCAGTTTTAGGAGTCTAGGTGAATAGGGGTTCTTTTGTTTGCTTTTTTTTTTTTAAATTTTTAAATATTTGCATTCTGCATCTGAATCAAGAGTTTAGCTTTTAAAAGAAGGTGGTCTAGTAGTATTTTTTATTTTTTTGTACTTTTTTATACTGAGATCTTCAAATTCCCATCATCTGTTTCTGAACTTTGAGCTTTTGCCTGATTGAGATAGTGACTATTTGGGGGGCTTTCCACAAAGCCATTTACTCTCCAAGGCAGTTAATGCTGTCTCAGTGGGTTTCCTAGTTTGAGGGACTTAAATACTATCTGGTTAATTCTGTGATTCTTTTAAGGTTAACATCAGGCATGATTTTTATAACACCTTTTTTTTTAAAAAATGAAAGAATTTTAACTTTATTGAGATGATTCACATGCTATTGAAATTGCCATTTAAATGTAGAATTTATGATTTTCATTGTTTAGTAGTGTAATGATGTGGTGAAAAAATTTTTGACTTATGAATATTTAAAATAAGGGGGAGAATCACAAATTACAAAACCTAAAAGCTTAAATATGACAAAATTAGAAAAATCTAGAGAAATAGCAAATGCTTGACAATCCTTCTAATCTCTTTCCCTTCTACTTTTCTGGCTGCTTTTTATTTTTTAAACAACTTCATTGAGATGGAATTCACATACTATACAGTTCACCCATTTGAAATGATTTTTGGTATTTTCACATAGTTGTACAGCCATCAGCACAGTCTTAGAACATTTTCATCACCCTCCAAAAGAAACCCAGACTCACTAGCAGTCATTCTGTCTTTTTAGATTTACCTATTCTAAATATTTCATATAAATGGAATTATACAGTATGTGATCTTTTGTGACTGGCTTTTAGGTAGCTAATGTTTTCAAGGTTTATACATATTGTAAAAATAATGCATTAGTGCTTTATTCCTTTTTATAGCTGACTATTCCAGTGTGTGCATATATTACTTTTTGTTCATTCATTCATCATTTGCATTGTTTCCACTTTTTAATGATTTGCATAATGCTGCTCTGAATATTCATCTACACATTTTTGTGTAGACCTGCGTTTTCATTTCTCTTTGGTTTTACATGTATGATAACTTTTATGTGTCACTTTCTGTGGAATTGCCTAGTTATTTTTAGGTGATCCTTATTTTTTAAATTGATGTTCTCCCCTCACTGTGTATTTCTTATTATTTTAGCCAAAATAAGATTAAAGGCTGATTCTATATTAGAACCATATTTGCTATGTGATTTTTTAAAAAATACACATTAAGTAAAATGTTTTGAGAAGTTCATTTTGCCTTGTGGGCATCCTTTAGTGACTTTGATAACTCTGCATGCATTAGGAATATGAGTATTTTCATGTTTCCAACTAAAGAAATGGGATATGATTTTAAGAGAAAGTCATCCTTTCTCCTCACTTGTAATTTATTCTGTCACATATGCCTGCAATGAAATAAAAACATCTTTTATTATCCCTGGAGAATATTAGAAGGCCTATGTGTGTATGTGCTTAGTCGCACAGTTGTGTCCAACTCTTTGTGACCCTATGGACTGTAGCCCGCCAGCCTCCTCTGTCCATGGGATTCTCCAAGCAAGAATACTAGAGTGGGTTGCCATGCCCTCCTCCAAGGTATCTTCCCAACCCAGGGATGGAACTCAGGTCTCCTTCATTGCAGGCGGATTCTTTACTGTCTGAGCCACCAGGGAAGCTCTAGAAGCCCTATTGTGTGTATTTATTAATTACATACATGCCTGTGTCCCTCAAAATACTAATTATGCCCATTTCTTCCCCCTCAAATATGGTTAATTAAATATTTCACGTTCTTCTTTTCATACAAGTCTTCAAAATCTGGCCTTTTACACTTAACCAAATATCTCAGTTTGGACTAGCTCCATTTCAGGTGCAGCTGTGGCTACCTTATTGGACAGTACTGATATAGAGGATAGCAAGTAGAGTGAGATAACTAGCATTTTGGTTTGATCTAACGTTGTTTGGTTCCAAATTATGGGTATGAAATCCTGGAATTTAGTTTAATATCTAACTTTGTGTGTGACTTTGGGAGAGTCAGTTAATCTTATGGTTCTTTCATCTGTAAAATTAGAGGTACTTGACATCTACTTCCTGTTGTGAAGATTAATAGGTTTAATGTTAGAAAGGTGCCTGGCAATCCTCTGAGTGTCTTATCACCTTCAGGTTTTCTTTTTAGGGGGAAGAAGGGGGTTTAATAGGATTTAGTGGAATTGATTGTCTTGCTTCCTTATTTGCAGTTGGCTCCTTGTTTTTTCCTCCATGTGCATATATCTTACATTGAACTTAAAATTAATGGGAACATTTTTAATGTAGAGATATGAATTGCCCATAGAAAGACAGTTTGGGAACAGGGAATTAGTGACCCTTCTAAAGTCAGAATTTCTGTTAGAATTGAAACTGATTATGTGACCTTCAATCTGATATTCATTCCTGTAATTTATTCTACCGTTCTGGCTCCTCCAAAATATGGTCATGCTAACTTCTTGAAAGATAACAGCATTAAAGAAGGTGTATGTCAATACCCGTTTAAAATAACTTATAGGAACTGTCAGATGGTATTCAAGGTGTAGCTTCTTTTATGTAGTGTGATGGAGGATCATCATTAGTTTGAGATAGTAACCATAGAGAGGGTATGCACAGTTTAACACAGGAAATGGGTAGTGACCAAATTTCAAATTAAAAAATGAGTCAGAATAAAGCAGACCGAGTTCATCTAGCTTAAGTTTTAAATGTAGAGAGGTAGAGGGGAAATTCTCTTGTAGACTTTCTAATAAACCTGCATAATTTTTATAGAAGTTCTGAGATTATCCATGTTTGAATAGAGCATAAGTTTTGTTAGGTAAATAATTAGATTTTATAAAAACTGCTTTGAGAAAAACGATTACCCTAAAAATAAAGAATATTAAAATACTACATAATTGGAAACTTACAGTTGTCCACGCAACATGAAATATGAAGTCACCTTGAACTTTAGGAAAGAATTACTTGGTTGGCAAGAGTTTAATAAATTGATCAGCTGTTTTGTTATTTAGAAATGGCCTTGGTGATTTGTTAAACTCTACAGAGTGAAAGGCATTGTTAAGCTATTAAGTCTTGTTAACTTTTAGAGACTGACCTCTCTCATCACAAATCTTGGAACATATTTACTATACTTAAAATAACCACTGTCTAATTTTTCATATAATAGTCCAGGCATGTGACAATATGAAATATCTGATAGAAATATATTTGGGAATTAAATAATGTGCTTTCTGCCAGCTTTCCTAGTTTATAAGGCACCCAATTTCAGAATTGCTTCATTGGTAATTTTCTTAGCAATATCAAGATCTTTGTTTTTCATAGAGCCTAGTATGTCAGATGTGAATATAACAAGATTGGGAAGAGTTGTAGGAGTAATTTAGCTTTAAAAGAATGAAAATACTTTAGAAAAAAATGCATAGGTAAGTTTTAAACATTGATCTCTTGTATCTGATAGTGGTTGTGGGTCCTTAAGGTATTTTTTAATGTTGCTGAAACAGCATTCATCTACTTGAGGCCTATAATAATGAAATGAGAGCTTGTCAAATCTAACCTTGAATGATAATTGTGATACAGGTTTAGTTTTGGAACAGAGGAGAAGTTTGATTAAAGAGAACTAACTTCTTCAGCATCTGCTGTTTATATACTTTTACTTGTATTCTCATTTCTCTCAATCATAGAAGTAGGGATTACTATTCATTATGTAAAGAAAAAATGCTAGAGTTACATGACATAATAGCGTAACATTCAAGGGAATGACTTTAACTCAGATGTTTCAAAGTGAGATCTGTACTATTTGTATAATGTTTAGGACCTCCCTTTAGCTTCTCTCAGCCTTAATACAAATCTCAAAGTTGATTAAAGGGTAAATGTGAAAGCACCTAGTATAGTCCATGGGGTATAATAGGCATTCACTAAGGGTATTTGGCACCCCACTCCAGTACTCTTGCCTGGAAAATCCCATGGATGGAGGAGCCTGGTAGGCTACAGTCCATGGGGTCGCACGGAGTCGGACACGACTGAAGCGATTGAGCGGAGCAGAAGGGTATTTTGTTGTTGTTGTTACGAGATATTTTTGGAAATTGTGTTTCATTTGTAGACTTTAAACTAGAGAACACAATCCATTTACCTACAGATCAAATGAAAACAATCTTTATATTGGCACCTACTAAATAAGGACAAAATATATGTGGTTGTAATGGCCTTAGTTCAGAAATTTTCAGAGCATTGGGTTTCAAGACCATTTATGCAGTTAAAAATAAGGACCCTCAAAAAGCCTTATTTGCAGGTTTCTATCAATATCAACTTTCACCATTTTAGAAGTTAAACAAGAATTTTTAAAAATATTAATTCATAAAATAGCAATAATAGAGCAGTTTTATATAAACATAAATTTCCAGCCAAAGAAAACTGATTTTTCAAAACCCTTCAAAATTGGTGAGAAGAATGGCCATGTTTAACACTTTTCTTGAGTCTCTTTAATATTTGGCTTTAGAAAAGATAGCTGAATTCTCAATTTTTGTGATATACTCTTATAGTTGAAGTATATGAAGAATTGCCAGCTTCACACAATAGGCATTTGAAAAAGGGAAGAACACTTAATAATCTTTTTAGATAATTATAAAAATTACTTCGATATACCATATCATGCCATATAAGCCCAAGCTCCAGAAATAATAGTTTCTTTAAAAAGTTAGTTGCAGTATGGAATCTGAAATCACTTAGCAAACTTCTTACTCTTAGGTTAAAATCCGCTGGTACATTAAAATCCACTGGTCTGTCTTACACTTGGACATTACTGATTTTGTAACATCATGTGTTGGTCATTTGGAAAATATTAGTTCACTGTAGATCTTCCAGATGCTGACACACTTGATTATACAGTAAAAATTCACAGTTAGCATCACCACGTAAGTTCATCAGAAAAATCTTAAATATTGGAAGTCTGTCAAGCTCACGGTGGTAGATAGAAGTTTTCCAAAGTTCTTATCTTCACTTTAAAGCTCAAACTTTATCATTAGCAACGAATACCGAAAGTTGTTTTTCTTGAAGCCATAAGCTCACTTTGCTCATTTTTGTGAAAACATCTGCCAGATACTGAATAGCCATAATTTGTCTGTCAGTTGTTCTTTCAAGTAAAAATGGTGTTCCATGAAAAAAGTGGCTAGTTCAATTAGCAACTCAAATAGTCCCACAAATACTTTTTCCTGAGACAGTCATCCTGCTGCAGGCGTATTCTGTAGAAATGGTTTATGTGTGTTCCCCATTTTATCACAAAATTTTAGAAAGAAAAGACTTTTTTATTTTTTAATAAAAGTAACATTTTTTTACTATTTTATCAAGGACATTCTCAAGTGAGCCACCTTTTTTCTTTTTAACTAAAATACAGTGCTTTACCCACTGCAGTGCAGTACAGTGCAAATGTTAACTGAATAAAAACAAGTATTAGTAGTAATTTAAGAAAATAGTTTTGCCCTTGTGGACCCTCTGAAAAGGTCTCACTGTCCCCACAGGGGCTTGTTGACCACACTTGGAGAATCATTGTCTTTGTGTATTACTGTAGGTTCTGTTATAGGTGATTGTAGCTTTTAATTGATAAAAGGCTCTTAAAAGGCTTTATAATGTCACAGTTAAATAACATGGACCGTGGAGTCACACCTGGATTTGAACCCTAGTTCCTCTGTTCAGTAGTTACGGAAGTTAATATCTTTAAACTATTTAAATACTTAATATTGCAGGCAGAGTGAGTGGTGGCTCTGTTTGTATCAGCTTGCTTCATCATACATTACGTCCAAATAACCCACCCCCAACTGTGTTCCCTGTTAGAGTAACATTTTGTTTGCAGTTCCATTTGTACCACTGTGCACCATAATTCAAATTACATCACATGAACTGGAGAAGCCGCCTTTTCCCCTTCATTAGCACTCAAGTGAAAGTCTACTTTCTCCTGCATGCTTAACCAAATTGTCACAAAATTACTGATTTCTGACTTCATTTCTCTAATCCTGTGTTGTAAGTAAGTTTGTAAATACTTTATGTAGATTTTGTTAACTGATGGCCCACAAAGCTAAATTGAACCAGAAAATAGTTCAAATTTGGTACACATAATGAAAAATGGCTTAAGGCCATAGACATTTGCTGGTACTATAAGATTAGCTTGATTATAAAATGCTAAACTTTTACTGTTTATGTATTATTAGGATAAAATTTGATTAACTGTCACTTTTACCCTCAATTAATTGACATTCAATTAATGTAAATTAACATTTTCAATAATGATGTGTTTTGGCAAACCTGAAACTTTTTAATTAACAAAAGTCAGAATCCTAAGATAATGTGGTGTTCCATAATTTGGTGATAGACATTTTTAATATTAGAAAGCAAATTATGTTCTGCTTCAGTTTCCAGTTCTTTAAATGAAAGCTTTAGTTGCCTGGTAACTACTCTTAATACTTGTTTAGTGTTTTTATGGCTGCACCACATGCGGAATCTTAGTTCCCCCACCAGGGAATGAACTCAGGCACCCTGCAGTGGAAGCACAGAGTCTTAACCACTGGACCACCAGGGAACTACCTTGTTTTAGTTTTTATAGCATGTCTTTGTGGTTCCTTAAAGTAAATGTTATGTAAATTTAGTTATAGTAGTTCTATCTATCTGGTTGTTTTAAATAACCCTACACTTTTTGCCACCCATCCTGCCTATCTTCCTGTTCCTCTTTAGCCACTTTGAGCTTTTCAGGTCCAGGGGTAAAAAGCAAAATAAAGTTTTGAGATTTTTGAATAATTGTTACATTACTCTAGGTTCTCTAGTAATTATTAAACCCTGTATTTTCTGGCTTTCTTTAGAATAGTGACTTTAAATACCATAAACTTTTTCCATAATGTTGATATTAAAAGTAGGTCTGATAGCTTTAGGCTGAAAAGGCTGTTTTTTTAAAATATTCAGAGCCCAGCTTGAATTAGGTTAAGCACAGTGAGGGAATCTGGCTCTTAAAACCCAGTAAGTTCAGAGCTGTAGCTCACTTTATAAGAGCTCTAATGAAAGTCTAGGGAGGACTCTGATCAAGATTTGATTGCATGCTTGTACCTGAATTTAGTCACTGTGGGCAGAGGAATATGGCTTTGTGATTGGCCAATACAAAGTCATGTGCCACAGGCCCGGTGTGTGTGTGTGGTGTCGGGCGGAGGGGTGGGGGGGATTGATTGGGAAAGGTGTTGGTGTGGTGGTTTAGTCGCTAAAGTCGTGTCTGACTCTTTGCAACCTCATGGACTGTAGCCTGCCAGGCTCCTCTGTCCGTAGGATTTCTTGGCAAGAATACTAGAGTGAGTTGCCATTTCCTTCTCCAGGGGATCTTCCTGACTCAGGGATCAAACCCGCAGACCCGCATCTCCTACATTGCAGACACATTCTTTTACTGCTGAGCCACCAGGGAAGCCCCAGTTAAACCACAGGTTTCCCTGAAGAATGAGAGGCCTATCTGTTTTAAGAAAAAAGGAAGAAAAAGCCTATTGAAGACAAGTATAAAGCACTGCCATCCAGTATAGATGTAGAATGGTTTCTTATTTTGCCTTTGACTTTTATATGGAGATGTTCACAGGTATAGCTACAGATTTGAGTTCATCTTTTTTTTTACATAGATGTTTGTAGAAACTGTAGTAGCCTCAAATTGGAAACATCTAAACGTTCGTCAGCAGGTTAATGGACCGTCTGGTATAAACATACAATGGGTTAGCTCAGCAATAAAAACAAATGGTTGATACAGGCAAAATGTGAATCTAAAAACTATCATACTGAATGAAATAAGCCAGTCCAAAAAAGAATATACACTATAATTTTGACTTCATTTGTTGATCAACTATTTTCTTAAACATCTTGTATCACTGTTCACATTGTTTTCTCTTAATGTCTTGAATAATTTGTCTCAATTCCCTTTTGTTCCCCAGCTTTAAAATAGTAACAGTATTATCTTTAAATTATGAAAAAGCTTATTTAGGACCAATAAACAACTGCAGTGTATGATCAACATCATTAATCATCAAGTTGAAAACCATAATGAGATACCACTTCATACCTACTAGTATAGCTGTAAGCAAAAAGATAAACAAGCGTTGGTGATGATGTAGAGAAAGTAGAACCCTCATACATGGCTAATGAGAATGTAAAATGGTTCAGCTACTTTGGAATACAGTTTGGCAGTTCCTCGAAAAGTTAAACAGTTAACATGTGACCCAGCAGTTCCACTCCTAAGTATAAACCCAAGAGAATTGAAAACAAGTGTCTGCATGAAAACTTGACCAAGAATGTTTGTAGTAGCATTATCTAAAATAGGCAAAACATGGAAACAACCCAAATATCCATCAACTGATGAATTGATAAACAAAATGTGGTATATGCATACAGTGGAATATTACTCTACCATAAAAAAGAATTTAACTACTGCTGCACATTACTACATGGGTGACCCTTGAAAACATTATGGTACCTGAAAGAAGCCAGTTAGGAAAAAAATCACATATTCTGTAATTCCAATTATATGAAATGTCCAGGATAGGGAAATCCAAAGAGACCAAGTAGATTAGTAGTTGCCAAGGCCTGGGTTAAGAGCCAAATGGGAATGGCTGCTAATAGGCATGGGGCTTTTTGTGGTAAAGATTATGATCTGGAATTAGATGGTGGTGATTGATGTGCAACTTTGTGTGAATATACTAAAAACCACTGAATTTTACATTTTGAATAGTAAATTGTGTCATATGTGGTTTATATCTCAATAAAGTAGCTTAATTAAGAGAAATAAGTAGGAATTATGGCAACTTTCTGCTACCTAAGGGTCACAGATGAACTGTTGGCAGCTCTTTTTCACTTACTTCTCCTTCATCTCCTCTTCCCTGAATTGAATTTGTTCAGCAAATATTTATTTAGTTTCTTTGTCTGAGGTTCTGTTGTAAGTGAGGCTTGAGCAATGAGTAACACAGGCTAAATTCCTCTTCTCATGGTTTTTGCATTCTGTCAGGTCACGATTTCTCAGAGCCCTGCTCTGAACTGACCCCGTGGGGATATTTAGCCACTGTGAGCTAGTGTTGTAGATTGCTTATTTTTCTTTCCTAAACTCAAATTTACAGTAAATAATATACCTCAAATTTGAAGAGAAAGAACATCCTAAATGTTTGCCATCCAATAACTCTTCCCTTGAGATTTATGGAAAAGATTGACTTTACGAATGAGAAGACCTAGGATTGCATCTCATTAGCTATATGCCATTAGGAAAGCTTTCTCTTTTTTTTTTTGGCCTCAATTTCTGTAAAATTAAGGGAAATTAATGTAAAATTGATTCTGGGAAAGATTGAAGGCAGAAGGAGAAGAGGGTGACAGAGGATGAAATAGCTGTATGGCATCACTGATTCAGTGAACATGAACTTGGGCAAACTCCAGGAGATGGTGAGGGACAGGGGGGCCTGGCATGCTGCAGTCCATGCGGTGGCAAAGTGTCGGACATGACTAGCAACTGAACAACAAATTCTATAAAATTAAAGTCTCACTTTAGTAGATACTTACTTTGATTAAGCTTTTAAGAATGTAAGGAACAGGGAATTCCCTGGCAATTTAATGGGTAGGACTTGATGCTTTCTCTTCTGAGGGCCTGGGTTCAGTCCCTGGTTGGGGAGTTATGATTACACAAGCCGCAAGGCACAGCCAAATAAAAAGAAAAAAAGCAAGGAACACCCTATTCAGACTATGTCAAATAAGCGTGAGGCATTAGGAAAATTAAGGAACCAGTGGTCACATTATCCAAGATTATTTCAGGTAGGAGTATCTTGGTAGGAATTCCTCGATCTTTGCTCTGCTGCTCTTCCAGCTACTAATTCAGCTGGTAAATTGTATTTTTCCTAGATTCCGACTCTCTTAGTCTTTATGTAACTTTTGTGTTGAATTGCTCAGAGAATCTGCTTGCACTAATAAGCTGTGTGCAAACTGAGGCAGATTGTTTTTACTGCTGGCCTGATTATGAATTGGCTTTTCCCCTTCACCTCCCCACCTGTCCAGTGTGGGGTCAGGGAAAGTGGTGTCACGTAAGTAACATCCTTTGCTGATGTTGCAACAACATCGCTGGAAAGACGTTTCTTTTAGATAATGTTTTAAGTTGGATCCTAGTTAATGTCACTCCATTCTTACTTTTCTGTTAACTTTCTCCTCACTGTTAAAATCTTGGGCAAATCATTATTACCTTGTCATTATCTCATATTCACAGTGGTTGCCTTATTTCTGCTATTGCTCTTTTCTAATTCATAATAAACAAGCGTGATTCTTTCAAAATAGATAAATCCAGTCACCCTCCTCTACTTCAGTTGCATCCCACCACATTTAGCTTACAAACTCCTTACTGAGACCTTTAAGGCCTTGCTACTTCTGGTGCTTGTCTCCTTCTTCTACCTCTCTCAATTTATTATCTCCCCTTACTGTTCTCTCATTCATCTTTTAATTTCTCTGACATAGTAATAGTCCTCTCTTCAGGCCTTTTACACATGCCTTTCTGTCAGAACGCCCTCCCCACTCCCATCACCATCCCCTTTCCTTCACCTGCTTTGTTATTTCTCATCTTCTGAATCTTCAATATTGTTTACCTGAAGAGGCCATCCCTGAACAAGCTGGTTGAAAGTTAAATCCCTCTGTTGTTTTCCTTAAGAATTTAGCATAGTTAGTGTATTAACTCATTGTTCATTTCTCCCATCAGACTGTAAGCTCCCTGAGAGTATGTATCTTGTCTATTTTGTACACCACTGTCTTCTGAATTCTCATCACAGAGCCTGGCATATAAGTAGCACTTAAACAGTATTTCTGGAAATCAAATGAAACTTTAAAAACAAAAAGCCATGGACTCTGAAGGTTAAAATTAGCGAGCGACTAAATGAAAAAATTTTTTTCAAATCAAATTAATTTTTTTCTCTTGGAATGGTAATTGCATGGTAATTGTAGAAATTGCAATAGGAAAAATAACATAATCCTCTATAACCTTGCTGCTATTATCTTTCGGAATATTTTCTTTTTCTTGTGTACATTTTTCAAGTATATTTGGCCTTAATTTGGGTTTGTAGTTGGAATATAGCAAAGTTTTTCAGCTTTGGCATAGTTGGCATCTTCAGCCAGTTAATTCTTTGTTGTGGGAAACTTCCCATTGTAGAATATTTAGCAGTATCCCTTGCCTCTGTCCATTTGATGCCAGTAACATATCCATCTGTTCCTTCCCACCTGCAAGTTGTAAAAAATCAAAATTGTCTCCAGAAATAGCCAAATGTCTCACAAGTGACAAAATCACCTTGGTGAGAACCACTGGAATGTATTCTTGTAGGTACAGAATTAACAAAACACTAAGAAGGAACAACCTGAAAAGGAAATTGAGAGGCATACCCATTTACAATAGCATTGAAAGGAATAAATTGCTTAGGAATAAAACTAACCAATGAGAAGAAAAACTTTTACATGGGAAACTGTAAAATGTTGCTGAAAGAAATTAAAGAGGACACAAATAGAGACATAACTATTCATGGATTAAAAGACTTACTATTGTTGAATGTCAGTACTATGCAAAGTGATCTACAGATTTAATGCAATCTCGAGCAAAATCTAAATTGTGTTATTTGTAGAAAAATCCATCTTAAAATTTTATGGAATTTAATGGGCTTAAATAGCCAAAAATAATATTGGGGGAAAAAAAAGATAAAGTTGGAGATGTCATACTTCTTGGTTTTAAAACTTAGTATTATACAAAGCTACAGTAGTGAAAACTGTGGTATTTGCACAAAATCAGGCATATAAACTAGTGGAATAGAATGGGGAGCCCAAAAATAACCCTTGCATATATGGGCACATGATTTTTGGTGAGGGTATCAAGAGCGTTCAGTGGATATTCAAAAGACAGTCTTTTCAACAAATGATGCTGAGAAAATTTGATATCCACAAGCAAAAGAATGAAGTGGGACATTCACCTAACACCATATACAAAGATTAACTCAAAATGTACCAAGGGCATAAATATAAGACAAAACCATAAAACTCATAGAAGAAAACATAGCACAAAGGCTTCGCAACATGGATTTAGCAGTAATTTCTTGGATATGACACCAAAGGCAGAGGTAACAAAAGAGAAAATAGATAAATTGGACTACATAAAACTTGAAGATTTCTGTATATAAAAGGACCTGGCCAACATAGTGAAAAGGCAGCTGGCAGAATGGGAGAAAATATTTGCATATCTAATATGTGATTAATATCTTGAATATATAAAGAATTCTTACAAGTCGATAATAACAAAAAAAAAACATTTTTAAATGGGCAAAGGATTTGAATAAACATTTCTCCAAGGAAAATAGGTACAGATGGCAGTAAAGAATCTGCCTGCCAATGCAGGAGACCTGAGTTTGATCCCTGGGTCAAAGATCCCCTGGAGAAGAAAATGGCAACCCACTCCAGTATTCTTGCCTGGGAGATCCCATGGAAAGAGGACTCTGGTGGGCTATAATCCGTGGGGTCACAAAAAGAGTTAGACACGACTTAGCAACTGAACAGCAAACATATGGGAAGATTCTCAGCATTACTAATTATTGAGGAAGTGCAGATCAGAATCACAGTGGAAAACCACCTCATGTCCATTAGAATGACTGCTTAAAAAAACAAAATAACAAGTGTTGATGAAGATGTGGAGAAATTGGTACTCTAGTACACTGTTGGGGAGAATGCAAAATGGTTCAGCCACTGTGGGAAATGATATGCTGATTCCTCAAAAAATTAAAAATAGGGTTACCATATGACCCAGCAATTCTACCTCTGAGTTGGGAATATATGCAAAAGAATTGGAAAAGACTTGAAAGAGATATCTGTACACTTGAAATATATATCTGTACAGTTAATATCTGTAGCAGCATTATTTATAGTAATCAAAACATAGAAGCAAACCATGTGTTGTTCAGTGGGTGAATGGACAAATAAATGTGGTATACGCATACAGTGAAATATTCTGACCTAAGGAAGAAAATTCTAGTACATGCTACAATGTGGATAAAACTTGAGGCCATTATGTTCAGTCACAAAGAGCAAAAATTAATATAATTCCACTTATATTAGGTAAAAGGTGGAGAAGCTCTATACAGTCACCAAAAATAAGACCGGGAGCTGACTGGCTCAGATTATGGACTCCTTATTGCCAAATTCAGACTTAAGTTGAAGAAAGTAGGGGAAACTACTAGATCATTCAGGTATGACCTAAATCAAATCCCTTATGATTATACAGTGGAAGTGAGAAATAGATTTAAGGGACTAGATCTGATAGTGCCTGATGAACTATGGATGGAAGTTCGTGACATTGTACGGGAGACAGGGATCAAGACCATCCCCATGGAAAAGAAATGCAAAAACAAAATAGCTCTCTGAGGAGGCCTTACAAATAGCTGTGAAAAGCAAAGGAGAAAAGGAAAGATATAAGCATCTGAATGCAGAGTTCCAAAAAATAGCAAGGAGAGATAAGAAGGCCTTCCTCTGTGATCAGTGCAACGAAATAAAGGAAAACTATAGAAAAGGAAAAACTAGAGATCTCTTCAAGAAATTCAGAGATACCAAGGAACATTTCATGCAAAGATGGGCTCAATAAAGGACAGAAATGGTATAGACCTAACAGAAGCAGAAGATATTAAGAGGTGGCAGGAATACACAGAAGAACTGTACAAAAAAGATCTTCATGGCCCAGATAATCATGATGGTGTGATCATTCCCTTAGAGCCAGACATCCTGGAATGCAAAGTCAAGCGGGCCTTGCTTGATGCTTAGAAAGCATCACTATGAACAAAGCTAGTGAAGGTGATGGAATTTAAGTTGACCTATTTCAAATCCTAAAAGATGATGCTGTGAAAGTGTTGCACTCAGTATGCCAGCAAATTCGGAAAACTCAGCAGTGTCCACAGGACTGGAAAAGGTCAGTTTTCATTCCAATCCCAAAGAAAGGCAATGCCAAAGAATGCTCAAACTACTGCACAGTTGCACTCATCTCACACGCTAGTAAAGTAATGCTCAAAATTCTCCGAGCCAGGCTTCAACAATATGTGAACTATGAATTTCCAGATGTTCAAGCTGGTTTTAGAAAAGGCAGAGGAACCAGAGATCAAATTGTCAACATCTGTTGGATCATCAGAAAAGCAAGAGAGTTCCAGAAAAACATCTACTTCTGCTTTGTTGACTTTGCCAAAGCCTTTGACTGTGTGGATCACAACAAACTGGATAATTCTTCAAGAGATGGGAATACCAGACCACTTGGCCTACCTCTTGAGAAATCTGTATGCAGGTCAGGAATCAACAGCTAGAACCAGACATGGAACAACAGACTGGTTCCAAATCGGGAAAGGAGTACGTCAAGGCTGTATATTGTCACCCTGCTTATTTAACTTACATGCAGAGTATATCATAAGAAACGCTGGGCTGGAAGAAGCACAAGCTGGAATCAAGATTGCCAGGAGAAATCTCAATAACCTCAGATATGCAGATGACAGCACCCTTCTGGCAGAAAGCAAAGAAGAACTAAAGAGCTTCTTGATGAAAGGGAAAGAGGAGAGTGGAAAAGGTGGCTTAAAACTCAGCATTCAGAAAACTGACATCATGGCATCTGGTCCCATCACTTCATGACAAGTAGATGGAGAAACAGTGTAAACAGTTCCAGATTTTATTTTGGGGGGCTCCAAAATCACTTCAGATGGTGACTGCAGCCATGAAATTAAAAGATCTTGCTCTTTGGAAGAAAAGTTATGACCAACCCAGACAGCATATTAAAAAGCAGAGACACTACTTTGCTAACAAAGGTCCATCTAGTCAAAGTTAGGATTTTTCCAGTAGTCATGTATGGATGTGAGAGTTGGAGTATAAAGAAAGCTGAACACTAAAGAATTGATGATTTTGAACTGTGGTGTTGAAGAAGACTCTTGAGAGTCCCTTGGACTGCAAGGAGATCCAACCAGTCCATCCTAAAGGAAATCTGTTCTGAATATTCATTGGAAGGATTGATGTTGAAGCTGGAAGTCTAATAATTTGGTCACATGATGCGAAGAACTGACTCATTGGAAAAGACCCTGGTGCTGGGAAAGATTGAAGGCAGGAGGAGAAGGGGACCACAGGATGAGATGATTGGATGGCATCACTGACTCTATGGACATGGGTTTGGGTGGACTCCGGGAGTTGGTGACTGACAGGGAGACCTGGTGTGCTGCAGTCCAAGGGGTCGCAAAGAGTCTTGACACGACTAAGTGACTGAAGTGAACTGAACTGAATAATAGCAAAATTCATAGAAGCAGAAAGTAATTTAATGGTTGCTGGGGCAAAAAGGAAATAGGGAATTATTGTTTAGTAGGTATGGAAAGAAGAAAATGAAAGTCGCTCAGTCGTGTTTGACTCTGCAACCCCTTGGATTATACAGTCCATGGAATTCTCCAGGCCAGAATAGTGGAGTGGGTAGCCTTTCCCTTCTCCAGGGGATCTTCCCAACCCAGATAGGGAGTTTTAATTGACATTTTTAAAAATAACTTCATTCTTATAGAAGTGACTAATTTGGGAATATATGTTAAAATGTAGTCTACTTCATTGACTACATTGATAGAGGAAGAACCATTATTTACACAAATTTAGTTTTTACCTGAAATACTGTGACCTACTCAGACATGAGAATGCCTGCACAGTGACTCAAGAGAACAAGGATGGGCTAGAGAGTGAGGTTTATTTTCATTTGAAGAAATCTGTGTTTTGTAGATACCAGAGCTCACCTTTAAAAGTTCTGTAACTTATTCATATACAGTACTGTAGCACAGTAAAGGAGATGTGGATTAGAAGCTTTGATTCTTGGGTAGTGTTTTTTACCTTTTTAAGTTCCCAGAAATGGCAATAAATGATAACAGGAACAGACCAGAATTCATAGTAGATTTGGGGTGCAGGTATTGTTTCTATGATGTTGAGCCATATTACAAAGTAAATATACAATAATCTGATGGTTCTCAGTCATCATCTTATTTTCCCTAAAACCAGCATTTGACATAGTTAATTGTGTATGTGTCCTTGAAAAAATAATTTTTTTTACTTGATTCCAGGTTTGCACAGATTCCTATTGTCTTCTGTCTCACTTGTGTTCATTCCATAGATAATTATCAGATCACCTAGTTTTAAATACAGTTTATACACAGCCAGCTTTTTAAGTTGACTTTAGTCCTAACTTCTTCCTTGAACCCTCTGCTCAATTGACTGCTTGATGTCTCATTTTGATTAATTATAAGCATGTTCAGCTTAGCGTTTTCAAAAGTGATATTACTCTCTAAACCTGCTCATCATTCAGTCTGCCCCATCTCGGTAAATGATAGTTCTGTCTTTGACTTACTTGGACCAGAAACCTTCCAGCTCTTATTGTTTCCTTCCCAGTCTTATGCATCCTATTAATTAGCACATTTTATAGGTTCAGTCTTCAGAATCCACGTCTCACGATCTCCACTGCTGTGCTCCAAACTATCATCTTTTGCTGGAATTCTATAGCTATGGTGTATTCCCAACACAGTAGCTGGAATGATTCTATTCCTGTCGGTATGTCTCCCTTTGCTCAAAACCCATCAGTGACTTTCTGCCTCACTAAGTAAATGCCAAAATCTTTACAGTGGCCACCATTTCCTGCTCCTTAATTCACTGCATATCAGCCAGCTGGACTCTTTGCTTTTCTTTCCTCTCATGTCATTTTTTATTTGCTTATTCCTCTGCCTTGAATACCTTCTGCCAAATTACCCACATGACTTGCTCACTCATCTTAAGGTCTTTACTTAAAAATATCCCCCTTCTTGACTTTATATTTTTTCTCTATAATATTTTTCACTATCTAACATAGTATATATTTTAGTTTTTATTTATTGTCTTTCCCCACACTAGGTTCCATGAAGACGAGATTTGTGGCCTTTTGTTCCCTGCTATGTCCTTAACTCTGAAAACGGTTTGTGGTACATAGTGATCAGTAAACATTTGTTGAGTGAATGACTGGCTTTCTGTGTAGATGTACACATCTGTTTAGTATGTGAACATAATTAGAGTTAATGTTTCTCAAATGATGTTTTAATGGAGTAATTCAGTGATTTGCCTTTGAGTGAAGTTTTTCTGTTGGCAGTGTGAAAATCTTCAAACTTTAGTTCACAAAGAAAAATTACTATCTTGAAAATACTGAGGAAGAAGAAGGAATAGTATAGCTTATTTGAAGAGAGATGCCATAGAAGCAGACCTAGAATGAAAAAGTAGTATGATCTAGTATGAAGAACATTGGTCTGAGACCAGGATAATCTGAGCCTTATTGTTCCTGGACAAGTCGTTGTATAAAATGAGACAGTTGATTTCTATTTTTTCCAGTTGTAAAATCCTATAATGCTTTTTGTGTAGATTTTTCTTTAACAAAACCATGACTTTGATTATATTCATACGCTGTACATACGAGGAAAATACTCCTTAATCTCTTAACATCTCTCATTTTATTTTAATCAGATGCTGTTTTGTAAGTGGAAAAAACTTACTGGTTTTCTCATCTGAGAATGCAACAAATAAGCAGAGAAACCAGATTTAACTCAGCAGTGTGATAAGCTTAGGTTCTGTTGACTTCCTTAACTTGGTTGAATCTTGTTTAGATTCCTGTTCATCATAATTTTTTCCATTGTCTTTGCCATATGTTAAGTTTTCTTCAGCCTGTCAGTCACTTCCTGAAATTGTATTTCTTCTATAAAGTACTCAAAACCTTTGAAGAGAAATGATCATTCTTGCCAGGATTTGATCAGTCTCATTGTAAAAGAGAAGGGAGTACTTTCCCTTTTGCTCATGTAAAATTTGAATATGTGTGTGTTTGATATAACAGGTTTCTCTCTGCATTGTCCTTAATCACTTTCTCTGTGATTCTGAAAGTTTACCTTGCAGCATTTTCCATCTTTTGAGAGGATTGGTTTTATGTGTCTCACCAAACTTGTCATTTCTTAACCTTTTTTCTTTCCCTACCACATATGGGACTAGTAGCCATATACTGATAAAGTAGTTTGGTCATATTATAGTAACACATCTTGGGAGAAGACATATATGTATTCATATGTTTTCTCTTCTGCTGTGTGTGTGTGTATACACCTCTTGTACAAGATGTTGTGCTTAGTTGCTCAGTTGTGTCCAACTCTTTGTGACCCCGTGGACTGTAGCCCACCAGGCTCCTCTGTCCGTGGGATTCTGCAGGCAGGAATATTGGAGTGAGTTGCCATGCTGTCCTCCAGGGAATCTTCCCAACCCATGGATTGAACCCAGGTCTCCCGCACTGCAGGCGGATATTTTACTCTCTGAGCCACCAGGGAAGCCCCTTGTACAAGATCAGTTCAGTTACTCATTCATGTCTGACTTTTTTGCGACCCCATGGACTGCAGCATGCCAGGCTTCCCTGTCCATCACCAACTCCCGGAGCTTACTCAAACTCATGTCCATTGAGTCAGTGATGCCATCCAACCATCTCATCCTCTGTCGTCCCCTTCTCCTCCCACCTTCAGTCTTTCCCAGCATCAGGGTCTTTTCCAGTGAGTGAGTTCTTCACATCAAGTGGCCAAAGTATTGGAGTTCCAGCTTCAACATCAGTCCTTGCAATGAATATTCAGGACTGATTTCCTTAGGATGGACTGGGACTCCCAAGAGTCTTCTCCACTACCACAGTTCAAAAGCATCAATTCTTTGGTGCTCAGCTTTCTTTATAGTCCAACTCACATCCATATATGACTACTGGAAAAACCATATCCTTGACTAGACAGACCTTTGTTGACAAAGTAATGTCTCTGCTTTTTAATATGCTCTCTAGGTTGGTCATAGCTTTTCTTCCAAGGAGCAAGCATCTTTTAATTTCATGGCTGCAGTCAACCACCTGCAGTGATTCTGGAGCCCCCCAAAATGAAGTCTGTCACTGTTTCCATTGTTTCCCCATCTGTTTGTCATGAAGTGATGGGACCAGATGCCATGATCTTAGTTTTCTCAATGTTGAGCTTTAAGCCAACTTTTTCACTCTCCTCTTTCACTTTCATCAAGAGGTTCTTTAGTTCTTCACTTTCTGCCATAAGGGTGGTATAACCTGCATATCGGAGGTTATTGATATTTCTCCCAGCAATCTTGATTCCAGCTTGTGCTTCATCCAGTCCAGCGTTTCTCATGATGTACTCCGCATACAAATTAAATAAGCAGGGTAACAATATACAGCCTTGATGTACTCCTTTCCCGATTTGGAACCAATCTGTTGCTCCATGTCCAGTTCTAACTGTTGCTTCTTGACTTGCATATAGATTTCTCAGGGGGCAAGTCAAGTGGTCTGCTATTCCCATCTCTTTCAGAATTTTCCACAGTTTGTTATGATCCACACAGTCAAAGGCTTTGGCGTCGTCAATATAGCAGAAGTGTATATTTTTCTGGAACTCTCTTGCTTTTTCGATGATCCAGTGGACTTTGGCAGTTTGATCAATTGAATTTGATTCACTTGTACAAGATAGGTGAATATAGAAAACTTCAGAAATTCAACTTTTTCGTATTCTTCTTAGCTTTATTTTCTAACTTTTCCAAATATAACTTTTGAATTTATTTCCTTATTGTTTGAATATTTAGTAAATAATGAAACTCTAATGTCTTTCCTTAGAGTTAATAAAGTGTTAATGGTTTCTTATATTTNATTTAGTAAATAATGAAACTCTAATGTCTTTCCTTAGAGTTAATAAAGTGTTAATGGTTTCTTATATTTTTATGATTTTTTTTTAAAAAAATACATTCAGGTACTAATAAATTTCAATGCTTATAATTTAGATGTGGATCATTTTAAAGTATAGTATCTATAGGTTAGAATTGTTTCTTAAAACTGCTCCAAAAGCTTGGCAAGCTTTCACGTGGCCTCCTACTATGAATTTACTTTTAAACTTCTCTTGTACTGCATCTGCATTCATCTTTATACTTGGCAGAGATAAGAACTTGATTCTGCTTGTGAAGACTTTTGCCTGTCACTAGTAGTGCTAATTAGAACTTTTCTCTCATACTGCTCCTATTATTTATCACTGAGAAGTAAGTCCACAGAGGAAGCGTTTAGTGTTAAGCATTTAACTTTTTATTGTAAAGTTGAAATGTGAACTTGAAATTTATTTGCTAGCAAATAAATAAGCACCATAATGACTGCTGCTGAAGAGATCAACAGGTGGAAGTGAGAAGAGGAGAAATAGGTAAAGAATGGAAGACAGATTTTTTATAGTTATTTTATCTTTCACATTCAATTTACCGCATTTATTGGGTTAAAGAGCTGTTGTCCTTACCGAATATGTTTAGGATGTAATGGTTATTGAGGTTGAAAACACTAGTAACTCACTTTTCCCTGAAATGTTGTGTAGGTCAGCTTTTCCTGTCATGACTGATTTAACTTCTTGCCTACCTTTCTGTTCCTGGCTTCTCATGTTCTTCAACAGATCCTGCACATGACATCTTTTATGCATCTCTGTTTTTTTATATGCTGTATTTTCTACCAGGAATGCCTGTCTCTAACCAAGTTTCAATTCAATCTTAAAGATTCAGTTTATATTTCATCTTTATTACATAGTCTCCCTGCGGCTAAGATCAGTTTGCATGTTATAACACATTGCATATATTTAAATGAATAAAGTCAAGTAACCTGTTTGGAATGGTGTTTGACACCCAATGTTTGCTAAATGTTAGGCCTTATTATTTTATTAAATTATATTTCTCTGCCATAAGAGTACTAGCTTCTTAAGGCCATGGATATACTATATCCAGTCCATCTTTGTATTTCTAGTGCTTGGCATATAGGTGATTAGTAAATATTTGGATGGTTGAGTATATGCTTTTTAGCAGGCTTAAAGTGGTCATACAGTAGAATCCATGTTGTGGGGAGGATGTGTGTGTGTTTAACTTTTTAAAAATTACTGGGATATAGCTTACTTTGCATAAACCTCATCCATTTTAGGTGTAGAATTTAATTATTTATAGCAGATTTTCAGAGTTGTGCTGACTATCACAATCCCGTTTTAAAATATATTTCATCTCTTCACAAAATATCTTACGCTGATAAGTTTTTTTATTCTTTTTCTTTTTTGTGCTATTACCTAACCATCGATACTCCTAGAGTAAAAATGACAGGCTAGATGACATAAAGTCAAAGAATTATATTCCTTATCTCTTGAATGACTAACTTTAGAATTTTCTTTAAACATTTAAGTTTCATACAGTATGTTGTTATACTACCATATCTTAGATTAATACCAGTGACTGGATTGCCCTGGTGGCTCAGATGGTAAAGCGTCTGCCTACAATGCGGGAGACCCGGGTTCGATCCCTGGGTCAGAAAGATCCCCTGGAGAAGGAAATGGCAACGCACTCCAGTACTCTTGCCTGGAGAATAATCCCATGGATGGAGGAGCCTGGCCGGCTACAGTCAGTCGATGGTGTCGCAAAGAATTAGACACGACTGAGTGACTTCACTTTAGATTAATAGTTTTTAAAGAAAACTGTACATTGATAAAGGTGAATTAGAAATCAAATAGCCATAAATTAGAAAGAAAGTGCTATACCTTACACCCCATTAGACCAGAGAAAGTATTTAATCCCTAGAACCTAGCTCAGTAATGGACATACAGTAATTATTTGTTAATTTGAAGAACCACATTCCTTCTAAATGGAAGTTCTGTGTTCTGTAAGATTAACTTGTTTGAATTTTTTGGCAATTTCTTGTCCCCTTTTGCCTGAATTTAGAATTTTGAAGCTGTATTACGAGCAAAGAAATAAATAAATTCTGGGTGATTAGATCAGCCTGAACTCTGTCTACTCTTTATTGGGGGAGGAGAGGTGGAGGGAGGCACCCTCCCTCTACAGGCTTTGTCCTTTAGATAGTCTTTGGCCTATAAATAAGCCGTTGGCCAGTTTGGCAGCCTTTTGGAATTCTGATTGACAGCTTACTGCATCAGTGTAAATCATGTGACTCCAAAACTACATGTTTGCATGTAGTGTGTAAAAAACAGCTCTTTAGAATAAGTTAAAATTTAGAAAAAGAAACCTTATGTATCCCTTTCATGTGACCTCAGGAAAAAAAGTCCTTGATTTGAGATGGGGTTGTGATTTGTAAATATCTAATATTACTTTTAAGACATTTGTTTTTTTGCAATTAAAAAAAAAAAAACCAACAGTAAAAGCTACCAGGCTGGTGCATGGGATGTCTTTCTACTATTTCATTCAGTTGTCTCTTTACCTCAGTCATTCTATTAAATAAAAAAAATCTTTTATGCTTTATTATGAAAAAGATTGTCACTTTATTTTGTATGTTTCTATGGCTAGTAATAGCCCAAAGCTTATGTCATAACTGTAGTACTAAATTAGTTTGATAAATCCTTTAGTAGTGGTTCAAATTATCAGAAACTCTAAATTTAATAAATAAGATAGAATAAAATGAGGGGAAATTTTGTGTATATATAGCAGTTGTTTAGGATTTATTAATAGCTTGCTTTATTAAAAAGAAGTTACAGCCCGTTGATTATACCTTAATCCCACTTATTTAAATGGGATGAGAAACCAGACTAGAAATAATCTCTGTCCCTCAGAAGTCTGCCTTTTACTGGACAAACCTTAGTACATTTTGCAGGTTTTATTTTCGGGGTGTGAGATGTAGGGCATTGTTTTTTGTTACTGTTTACTTGAGTTGTTTATTGTTTTAGTATTGTGATACAGTGAAAAGCCCATTGTCTTGATAGTGGTGCTTCTGCTTTAGAATGAACCATTGGCTCTAAAAACTGGCTTGAACTCTATTTGACTTGCGGGAGACAGTATCGCTTAGTGGTTAATTGGCTATCTGTGAAGCTCTGAATTTTGGGCCTCCCTGGTGGCTCAGACAGTAAAGGATCCTTTACTGCCTGAAATGCAGGAAATGTGGGTTCGATCCCTGGGTCAGGAAGATCCCCTGGAGAAGGAAATGACTACCCACTCCAGTATTCTTGCCTGGAGAATCACATAGACAGAGGAGCCTCGCAGACTAAAGCTCATGGGTCAAAAAGAGTCAGACACAATTGAGTGACTAAGCATGCACACATGCTCTAAATTGTAATACTGGGTGTCACACTTCTAGCCATGTGGCCTTGGTCAAGTAATTTAACTTTTCTAAGACTCAGTTTCCTTATTTGCAAAAAGAAAGATTTCTTCTTCTTGCCTCTGAAGGCTGTAATGATTGAACCATGGTAAATATTGAAAGTCTTATCATAATATTTGGCTAATTGTTTTTACTCATTTGCAGCATACTATACAATACTAATACTTATTAATATTTTCAGTTGTCATATTTTTAAATTCCATAGCTTTGCCAAAGCCCAAATGATAACTTAAACAAAGATGGGATAAACTGATTTGGTCAAAAATTGAGGTAAAGATTTCCACACATTTAAGATCAGTACATTTTGAGAAGGAATAATATTTATTCTTCATGTTATTCCTTATATGGTGAAGTTACTCAGTCGTGTCCGACTCTTTGCGACCCCGTGGACTGTAGCCTACCAGGCTCCTCCATCCATGGGATTCTCCAGGCAAGAATACTGGAGTGGGTTGCCATTTCCTTCTCCAGGGGATCTTCCCGACCCAGGGATCGAACCCAGGTCTCCTGCATTGGGGGCAGATGCTTTAACCTCTGAGCCACCAGGGAAGCCCTATTCCTTATATATAGAACATATATTCTAGTGGAGGAAGGGGACAATAAGCAAATAAAGTTTTACATAGTATATTAAAATGTTGTAAGGGCTATGGAGAAAAATAAGACAGAGAAGCCCAGTACCCAGATATATAGATGTATAGTTGCTGGATAGTTAGGAAGAGGAAGACATCATCATGGAGGTGACATTTGAAGCACTCGAAAATGAGTGAACACTGCAGATATTGAGGGAAGAGCATTACAGCCTGAGGATATAACAATAGCAATAATAAGTAGTGCACTATGTGCCAGGAATTTTATGTACTTTATATGTGTTTGTTTAATCCTTACAGTAATCCTATGATGTAGGTATTTTTGTTACTGTTCTTCAGTTGCTAAGTCATGTCCAACTCTTTTGCAATCCCATGCACTGTAGCCTGCCAGGCTCCTCTGTCCATGAGATTTCATAGGCAAGAATACTAGAGTAGATTGCCATTTCCTTCTCCCAGGAATCTTCCCGACCCAGGGATTGAACCCTTGTCTCCTGCATTGGCAGGTGGGTTCTGTACCACTGAGCTACCACAGAAGCCCATAGATGGTTTTTTTGGGTTTTTTTTTTATTAATCCCCGTTGTATAGATGAGGAAACTGAGGCATGGTAACAAGTATTATGGCTGAAAATTAAACCCCATCAGTTTATTTCTAGAGTCCATTTTCTTGTAGTTGCTATATGGTATGTTAGGAAATGCCTTGAAGAGAGAATTTCTAGTGTGTTAGAAGAATAGTAAAGTTAGTGAGGATACAGCAGAGTGGATGGAGAGAATCATAGGAGTTGAGATATAGGAGGTGGTAACCAGAGGTTGGATGAGATGGGAATACTGAAGCCATTGCAGTGATTTGGCATCTACTCCAAAGTGGAAAACCATTGGGTGGTTTTGAAGAGGGGATTAAAATGATCTGATTGACTTTTTAGAAAGGGTTTCTTTACTGAGTCTTTCTTCCCATGAAGTCTATGGGTAGAATTCAAGAAAACCTGGGAACTTAGGGAAAAAAAAGTGCATCCTTGTTTTCACTAACTTCTAACTGAAAGAGTATTTTATTCAGTTAATAATGTAGCCACTAAACCTCCATATTTATTAAAGTTACCTGTGATTTTTGTTACCACCTATAAAAATCAGTTTTGTTGCAAGATATCCTGAAATACAATTCATGATCATTACTTTGAAAGTATAGTAATTATTATGGAACTGCTAGTTTCCATTTGATATGATAATGAAGCATATGTATTACAGTTTGTTGTTTCATGTTTTCTATATTTTGGGAACAATACATTTAATTGCCCTTTTTTGTAATAGTCCATATTTTTATTTCTATATTTAAAACCACTATCTGATTTCCAGAGAATAGCAGGGAGGGATAAGAAAGCATTAAGTGAACAGTGCAAAGAAATAGAGGAAAACAATAGAAAAGGAAAGACTAGAGATCTCTTCAGGAAAATTGGAGTTACCAAGGGAACATTTTCATGCAAAGATGAGTGCAATAAAGGACAGAAATGGCAAGGACCTAACAGAAGGAGAAGAGATTAAGAAGAGATGACGAGAATACACAGAACTATACAAAAAAAGGTCTTAGTGACCCAGATAATCACAATGCTGTGGTCACTCATCTGGAGCCAGACATCCTGAAGTGTGAAGTCAAGTGAACCTTAGGAAGCATTACTACAAACAAAGCTAGTGGAGGTGATGGAATTCCAGTTGAGCTATTTTAACATCCTAAAAGATGATTTAATGACATGCTGCACTCGGTATGTCAGCAAATTTGGAGAACTCAGCAGTGGCTACAGGACTGGAAAAGGTGAGTTTTCATTCCAGTCCCAAAGAAGGGCAATACTGTATGATTGCACTCATTTTACGTGTTAGCAAGATAATGCTCAAAATCCTTCAAGCTAGGCTTCAGCAGTACATGAATCAAGAACTTTCAGATGAACAAGCTGGGTTTAGAAAAGGCAGAAGAACTAGAGATCAAATTGCCAACATCTGTCGGGTCATAGAAAAAGCAAGAGAATTCCAGAAAAACATCTACTTCTGTTTTATTGACTTCACAAAAGGCTTGGACTCTATGGATCACAACAAACTGTGAGATGGGAATACCATACCACCTGACCTGCCTCCTGCGAAACCTGTGTGCAGGTCAGGAAGCAGCAGTTAGAACTGGACATGGAACAACAGGCTGGTTCATAATTGGGGAAAGAGTATGTCAAGGCTGTATATTGTCACCCTGCTTATTTAACTTCTATGCAGAGTACATCATGTGAAATGCTGGGCTGGATGAAGCACAAGCTGGAATCAAGATTGCTGGGAGAAATATCAATAACCTCAGATGCAGATGACACCACCCTTATGGCAGGAAGCAAAGAGGAACTAAAGAGCCTCTTGATAAGGGTGAAAGAATGAAATAGCTGGCTTAAAACTCAACATTAGCCTCCAATTAAAATAAATGTATATTAAAAAAAAAAGAAATAACATTTAAAAAAGCTAAGATCATGGCATCCAGTCCCATCAGTTCACGGCAAATAGATGAAGAAGCAATGAAAACAGTGACTGATTTTATTTTCTTGGGCTCCAGAATTACTGGTGACTGCAGCCATGAAATTAAAAGACACTTGCTTCTTGGAAGAAAAGCTATGATAAGCCTATATGTGTTAAAAACCAAAGACATCACTTTGCCAGCAAAGGTCTGAATAGTCAAAGCTGTGGTTTTTCCAGTAGTTGTGTACGATGTGATAGTTATTAGACCATAAAGAAGGCTGAGCACTGAAGAATTGATGCTTTTTAATTGTGGTGCTGAAGAAGACTTGAAAATCTCTTGGACTGCAAGGAGATCAGACTGGTCAGTCCTAAAAGAAATCAGTCCTGAATATCCATTGGAAGGACTGATGCTGAAACTCTTATACTTTGGCCACCTGATACCAAGATCCAACTCAAAAGCCCCTGATGCTGGGAAATATTGAGAGCAGGAGGAGAAGTGGCCAAGAGAGAATGAGTTCGTTGGGTTGCCTCACCAACTCAAAGGATGTGAATTTGAGCAAACTCCAGGAGATACAGGACAAGAAAGCCTGGCACAGTTCATAGAGTCGTAAAGAGTCAGACACGACTTAGCAACTGAGTAACAGCAACAGTCTGAGAAGGTGGCCATTGATTGCACTAGGCTGCCAAAGAAGTCTGTGGCACACAAAAATCAAGACTCCCTATGAGGATTATTTTGGTTGCTGTGATAATAATGGACTGGAAGAAAGATGGAGAGCAAGAACAGAGAGAGGGATGCAAGTTAGGAGTTGCAGTTTTATCTAGAGGAGAGATAATGGTGAGTTGGATCAGAGAGTGGCAGAGAAATCATCATATGTAGTTGTATTTTAGATAAGTTTTGATGATTGAACCAATATGATTTGCTAACAAATTGAGTGTATAATAGAGAGAAAAGGAAGAATTAGGGATGGCCTTAATATATTATTTGATCTGTACAGCTGGAAGGATGGAGTTGCCATTTGCTGAAATTCTCTTTGAAATTATTAGTAGACCTGGAGTATTGGATATATTGCAAATTTTTAAAACAGTAACATAAGGCTTATAAAAATACAAAAATACTAAGGGTAAAAGAACTCCTAATCTCACCCTCATATTAACCATGTGAGATGGGGTAGAACATAGGTTTGTTAAAGATCAAAAGTTTTGGTTTCAGATATGTTTGATGTATTTATTAGACATTCTAAGTATTACTTCATGAATTGCCTTCTCCACTTAATATGTCTTGGCATATGCAGTTATTAGAAAGAATGAGGTGGTCCTATACATAATGTGAATTGGTATCATTTCTGAATGTCTGAATGTTTTACAGTGAACATGTATCCATGTGTTAGGTAACTTTGAGAAAAACACGTTAAAAAACAGAATGGTTACAGTATGTGATAGAATAATTATGTGCTCCTTCGGAAGAATAAAATAGATCTGCATATACCATCATGAAAGATCTTCCAGATCTTTAAATAAAATAAATAAAAATAAGGTAAAGAACAGAATAAGTGTATCAGAATCATAGTAAACCTAGCTATGTTTATCTTTAAAGAAAGAGGCTGTGAATTGTCAGGAAGGTTTTCACCCCCCTCCCCCACCCCCCTTTTTAAAGCAATTCAGTTTACTAACCTTGTACATATATTCCTTTTTAAATAGGGGGTTCATATGGCAGTGAGATTACCTTGTATATATATTACTTTTTAAATAGGGAATTCTTACAGGGGGTGAGATCATGGATTATTCTTTGTACCTTTATGTTTTTTAATAATTCCTATGTTACAGTTTCAAACTTTTATGATATATCCAATATTATAGTCCCAGTAATAATTTCAAAGAGATTTTCAGTGTTTAAGAATGTGAATATGAAATGAAGATAGGAAATCATCATATAATCTTTATTAGGAGTAAAATATGACTATATATATGACTAGAAGAAAAGATTAGGGGGTGTACATCAAAATCTTAATAGCAGTTTCTAAAACAATTTTCTTTAATTTCTTGTAGACTATGAGAAGACAACGAAATGAAGTTGTAGTTGAATTAAGAAAGGTAAGTGTGATTAATATTGTGTACTTTCAAGTATAATTATAGCAGCCATATTAGAGAAATTAGCAAATGTATATGAATCTCAAGTGCTTAAATGAGCGTTTTTTTTTTTCTTTGAAAATGGAGATACTGACTAAATTTGACAACTATTGAAATTGGCAAGGTGCATTTTGTCAACTATCTAAAATAGAGGTAAACATCTGACAGTTTTTTCTTCTGTAATTTTAAATGGTTTATATAAAGTATGTCATAGTTATACTAAATAGTTCTGCTATTACAATAATTAGTCCATAAAAGGAGCTTGGTATTTAAAACTTTCGTCAACTTTTCAAGTATTAAAGTAGGTTAGTTGAGAATATATTTTAAAATTTGTCCTGAACATTTTAGTGAAATTCAAGTGGCCCTTAATTTTTGTAAGACATTGTTAATTTTTGTCTGATTTTTGAACTGCCCAACTTTTGCTTTGACTTTGCTTTTAGGTGATAAAGAGAAGCTCCCAGATGATGTATAAAATGGTTCAGTACTTTTAAATAAATATTTATGTTTGGTTCTGGCTTAAACTCTATTCTTATCTTTTTTTAATCAAATTAGTTTTGTGGGTTCTTTTTTAGTTTGTTTTTACATTGTTCACAGTTCATTAAAAATGTAATGTTTGGAGTTTGGGGGCTGAAATAGGTGTAGCTTATGTGTTAATTCACAATTTGGTTTAATTGTCTGCATTTGCATTTTACTTTGAAAAGTCACTTTGTATTTTTTGTAGGCACAGGATTGTCTTAATTTTTATGTGAAACTACTTAGCGTTTTAAAATTTAACTGAAGTTCTGTTTTTTTTTTTTAAGAATAAAAGAGATGAACATCTCTTAAAGAGGAGGAATGTACCACATGAAGATATCTGTGAAGACTCTGACATAGATGGTGATTATAGAGTGGTAAGTTATTGTTATTCTAGTAATTTAAAAATTCTGTGATTTTTACATAAATACAGAATTACAAGGTGAATTTTTAACTTAATTTTCTCTAACTTTTTCCTAGCAAAATACCTCTCTAGAAGCTATAGTTCAAGTAAGTTGATTTCCCCTCCCCCACCCTCATTCATATTTCTTTTACTTGTCAACTAATTATTGTGTATCTGCATCAAAAATTTTTTGATTTTTTTTTAATAGAATGCATCAAGTGATAACCAAGGAATTCAATTAAGTGCAGTTCAAGCTGCTAGGTAAGTTAAGGACGTATTTAATGTTTATAACTTAGGTTTGGGTTTTTACTATATAGTAGTCCTATTTCTTATATTAACTTTGATGACAAATAATAAAAAATAGTCATAGACCTAATGAATTTATTTTAAAAATTATTCTGTAAGATTATTCTCTAATTTAGAGTACTAAATTAGCAAATTTCTAATTCACTAAGAACTGGAAGCTTTAGTGTACATTTAAAATGTGCAAACACTGGAGAAAGGTTGATTTGACATTATTGCTATAGACTAATAGAAAAACATTGTAAAACTTTTCATTCTTTACTGAATAATAGGTATAATTTTATTAAAAGTCAGATTCTTCAGCTCCTGCTCGGGTAGCTGATTCTTCTCACAATTTTCATATTGATCAAATGATAAGGTAAATTAAAGCTTTAAAAGACACTCCTTGGAAGGGAAGTTACGACCAACCTAGATAGCATATTGAAAAGCAGAGACATTACTTTGCCAACAAAGGTCCGTCTAGTCAAGACTATGGCTTTTCCAGTGGTCATGTATGGGTGTTAAAGTTGGACTGTGAAGAAAGCTGAATGCCGAAGAATTGATGCTCTTGAACTGTGGTGTTGGAGAAGACTCTTGAGAGACCCTTGGACTGCCAGGACATCCAACCAGTCCATTCTAAAGGAGATCAGTCCTGAGTGTTCATTGGAAGGACTGATGCTAAAGCTGAAACTCCAATACTTCGGCCACCTCATGCAAAGAGTTGACTCATTGGAAAAGACTCTGATGCTGGGAGGGATTGGGGGCAGGAGGAGAAGGGGACGACAGAGGATGAGATGGCTGGATGGCACCACCGACTTGATGGACATGAGTTTGGGTGAACTCTGGGAGTTGGCGATGGACAGGGAGGCCTGGTGTGCTGCAATTCATGGGGTCACAAAAAGTCGGACAAGACTGAGTGACTGAACTGAACTGAACAGCATGTACAGGCTGCAAGATGTTAAGATTTAGGACTCCCACTTATCATTTTACATATTTCTGTTATAAAACCTGTGCACTCAATATTTCAAAGGAAAAGCCAGAGAAACTACTGAGACATTTGTATTAATAAATAGCTTGGGGAAGACATGGTTGTATCATAGTACAATAAAGTGGTTTCTTTGTTTTTTTTAATATATGTAAGAATAATACCCTGTATTCTAATTATCAGTAGGAAAGAGAAACTTAAGCAAGAAATTAACTTGTTATAAAATTTTAAAGTGGAACTTCACACCTTCATATAATATCTTACCCAATGCTTTTGAGTCTCTTTTATGTTTATTAGACTTTGCTACTTTTGTATATTCACTGTAAATGGCCTAGAACAGATAAGGAAATTATAAGATTACAGTGTTGTCCTCTACAGGTTAAAGAATTTATTAGAAAGGTCTTTGTTAATATAGGAAGAAAGTCACAGAAATTTTCATATCTCAAATAGCAAATTAATGTTAATAGGAAGAATGATTAAGAAATTAATACATTATGCTCACCATTGTCAGTGTTAATTGTAATATTGGAGCAGCTCTTCTCAACATGAGTTCTGCAAGATAATGAAAGTCATAAGGCAGGGTATCTGAAAATACATTGTGTGGATCCCTAGGAGATCCTGAGATAACTTTAGGGGCTGTTATTTTCACAATAATTCTAAAAAAGAATAAGACTTCATTTGCCATTTTTTAAAAACTGTTTTAACATTCACATTGATGTTGCAAAGTCAGCTGGGTAAGTAACTGGCACCTTAGCACAAACCAAAACAGTGTCACCAAACTAATGAAACATTGTATATATGGTATGTACCATTTTGCAGTCAAAGAAAAGACATCATTTCTCTTTAAGAATGTCCTCAGTGAAGTAGTAAAGTTTTCTTTTATCAACTTTGAAACCTTGATTAACAAAGATTGGGTTAAAGACTGCCTTATTTCCTACTTTGTATAAAGAATTGTGCCATATATTATGGAAAATACTGAGAGGAAGCATGTGGAATAATTGTTGCTCTGTTAGAAGTTTAGAAGCTAATTGAGAAGGCAAAACTATATAAAAATTAGTGATGCTCAACAGTATGCCATGTAAATATTCTTGGAATTTAGAGAAAGTAGCTCAGATGGTCAAGAATCTGCTTGCAGTGCAGGAGACCTGGGCTGGAAAGATCCCCTGAAGTAGGGCACGGCAACCCACTCCAGTATTCTTGCCTGAATCTCTCCCCATGGACAGAGGAGCCTGGTGGCCTGCAGTCCATGGGGTTGCAAAGAGTTGGACACAACTGAGCAACTAAGCATACACACACAGGTTGTAATAGATAGAGTTTGAATAGACAGAAAAGAGAGCACTCCAAGTGTGGGAAATAGGATTTGAAGGGCCTGCAAATTAGATTGAAATGTTGGGACAGACAACTGATCCTTGAATTACAGAGAATTAGTTAGACAAATAAAATGGAGTCAGTTTGTGGAATGTTACAAAGCTCAGTCAGGGAGTTTACATTGATAAGATAGTAAATTAGCAGCTATCACTTGGTTTGTATAGGGGAGTAACATTTCCTTTAGTTGTTGAGAATGTTGTTGAGGTTTCATGGTCTTTAGTGTATAGTGAAAGTGAAGTCGCTCAGTCGTGTCCCCATGACTTTAGTGACCCCATGGACTGTGGCCTACCAGGCTCCTCCGTCCATGGAATTCTCCTGGCAAGAATACTGGAGTGGATTGCCATTGCCTTCTCCAATTTAGTGTATAGAGTAGGATTTGAAACTGGTATCAGCTATAAACTTATACCAGCACTTTTGTCCTAACTTAAAAGAAGTGGTAAAGTGTTCATGTCTTTATGGTTGTTAGAACCATATCTAATCGTTCATGTCTACCATTTTTCCTAATTATTAATAATTTCTGTGAATTTATAAATCTTTTTATAATAGACAAAATTGCATTATATAAATTTAAAAAGTTAACTTTCAAGAAGAGTGTGGCAAATATTCAGGTTACTGTAATCAAACGTGAATTTGAATTTAATTATGTTTCATTAAGTTTCATAAGGAGTATGTATATCTCTTATAGGAAGCTTTTGTCCAGTGATCGAAATCCACCAATTGATGACTTAATAAAATCTGGAATATTGCCTATTTTAGTCCATTGTCTTGAAAGAGATGACAAGTAAGTACATTATTTTAAGAAATAATTTAGGGTGTGTCCTTTGCAGAAGACAACATTTTCTTAGTAGTTAATTTGATCTTCAAACAAAAAAAAAAGGGCTATAAGATGGAGTTGAAAAGCCAACGCGAAAAACAATGTAAGATATGTTTACACCAAGAGAAGGTAAAGATCAAAAGGGAACTTGCAAGTGATATATTTAGTTAGCCTTTAAGCTTTGAAAATTAGTAAGATCTAGTATATCCGGATAATTACTTGAGAAAACTGTTTAGTTAGTAATGTGCAGGTATCTTAATAAAGAGTTCTTAATAAAAATAAGGACACCTTGAGGGGGTTATATGCTTTTCATACCAAGAGATATTTTAAATAGTCATTGGAAGTTAAAATATACTGGTTATATAGATCTTTTACATCAAAATATTTGATACTTTTAAAATGCTGGAAGGGAGGAGTGGTTGGTAGATATTTTGGGCCAGTGTAGAAATTCCTGCTGTTTAAAACAATTTGTGTTTTTTTTGTAGTCCTTCTTTACAGTTTGAAGCGGCATGGGCTTTGACAAACATTGCATCTGGAACCTCTGAACAAACTCAAGCAGTAGTTCAGTCTAGTAAGTTGGTTATTAAGAAACAAAATTGTAATTTTCCAAAAGTGAAAGTGAAGTCGCTCAGTTGTGTCTGACTCTTTGCGACCCTGTGGACTGTAGCCCACCAGGCTCCTCGGTCCATAGGATTCTCCAGGCAAGAATACTGGAGTGGGTTGCCATTTTCTTCTCCAGGGGATCTTCCTGACCCAGGGATTGAACCCAGGTTTCCCGCATTGCAGGCAGAGGCTTTAACCTCTGAGCCACCAGGGAAGCAGGTTATTTAAAACACTTGGTGCTTTTTCTGAAAGAATAGAGCTATTAAATTATAAAATAATGATTTTGAATTCAGTTAACACATAAGGCAGTTGAGATAAGCCAACTTAAGTATGTTACTTTGATCATCTAATCCCAGTTAGTGATATTTTCTATTTTATAAAGTAGGCCTTTGAGAGAATGGCTTGAATTTTTTTTTTCATTGTTATTATAGGATTGGTTGTTTATGTTCCAACAAATGTAAGTAGGAAATAATCACTGAGTTATGTTATTGTAACGAGTTATTTCCATGAGTATTATTTGATTCTGCTTCCTAGGTAGTGCTAGTGGTAAGAACCTACCTACCAATGCAGGAGACAGTAGAGACGCGGGTTTAATCCCTGGGTTGGGAAGATTCCCTGGAGGAAGGAATGACAACCCACTGCAGTATTCTTGGCTGGAGAACCCGATGGACAGAGGAGCCTGATGGGTTGCAGATAGCCAGACATGAATGAAGTGACTTAGCACACACTAAACAAAGAAATTCATAAGTTTAAGATAAGAAGGTACTTTGAAAATCCCTTCAAATATATAAGCAGTATTCTTTGTCTAAGGGCTTCCCAGGTGGCTCAGTGGTAAAGAATCCACCTGCCAATGCAGGAGACACAGGTTCGATCCGTGGGTTGGGAAGATCCCTTGGAAAAGGAAATGGCAACCCACTCCAGTATTCTTGCCTGGAGAATTCTATGGACAGAGGAGCATGGCAGGCTACAGTTGGTAGGGTCACACAGAGTCAGACAAAACTGAATGAATAACACACACACATATAAGTATACCTGCCTGATCTCTGTGTACTTAAATAGCATTTTTCAAAGCAATATCAGAGGGAAAAGAAAGAATCATGTATTCAGTGCAGTATTATTCTGTTAAATGTCTTTCTGTATTTCCTTGTTGTTAAGCAACAGAAGCATTTTCTGATTCAAAATGTCTCATGTGGCCAAGCTAAAGACCTATGTGATACTATTTTACATTTCCGTATTCAAAAGTTATTTTAATTATTGGAGGGTTTTTTCAAATTTGAAGATAATACTTACTCTATAAGGAATTAATTTTTTAAATTTAAATCCAGGTTTAATTGTGAATAAAGTTTTATTAATTTGATGTTTGTCTGTATGTTGAAGCTGTCATTTTGATGGTGACAGTTTTGTCTGCTACTCAGAAATTTTGTACTACTGTTATTCTAATGAAAATCATTTAATGAGAATATATTTTATATATGTATATTTTTTGGATCGGTTCGTTTCTTTTGGAATTTCAGCAAAGAAACCAGTTTCAATTTACAGTATTGTCAACTTTTTTTTTCAATTTTTAAAAAATCTAATTCATATATAATATCTTCAGACTTAAATGATAGCATGTGTTTTCTTCCTTCAGATGCTGTGCCACTTTTCCTGAGGCTTCTCCATTCACCCCATCAGAATGTCTGTGAGCAAGCAGTGTGGGCTCTGGGAAATATCATAGGTTTGTCTAAAACTCATAATGCTAGTCCAGCAATTGTTGTGATAATGTACTGTGTAATACAAATGCCTACTAAGAGTTGAAAAGCAGCTTATCGTTTTCAGTTCTAGTTTTTATGAACTATTTTACAGAAATTATAGCTGTTTAAGAGCAAACACATAGTAAACAGAAGGAACATTTTCTTGCTTATGCCATTATATCTTTTTGTATATAGTCAGCTCTTAGTTATTTGTAATAATTCCAAAATATGTGTATGATTTAGGTATTTTCCTCATCCTCCTTCACGGGTGGGGTCCATTTTATTCCTCAACTCTCTTAACTGTCCTAGGAAATATTAAGAGAAAAGGAGGTGGTAAAACTTAAACCAAATTACAATAGCAGTTCTGAGAGAGATCTTAAGTTGAAATTTTTTATATTTCTTGTAGATTTTAGTACAGTAAAATATAGTAATGTTGTCCACTATTATCATGAGGGGGTCATCATACAAGTGTCTATATGATTGGCATACAGACAGTCTCGTTAAATGTTGACAGCCATGATTACCATACCTTTCTGGTTTTCTCTGATAAATAATTGCAAGAAGAATAATTAAAGACAGCTCCAGTATTTCAGGAATTTGCTTTTTAACTACAACATTAAGTTTACCCAAACTCAAAAATTCAAAAAGCTGGAGAATGGAAAAAATCTGGGGTCTGAACTGTATTGTGTACCATTATATTAAAAGTTATTTTTGCCACAGATTTTTTTTGCATGGAAGCAATCAGCCTTCCTCTAAAAAGCTCTTCTTTATTACCCTTTTGGGGGCCAAGATGGAAGGTGAAGTGTGGTTAGTGCCCCACAGTTGTGAGTTTTCAGATGGGGAGATTTCCCTATAAACTGTTTTTGGCGTACAGTATATTGCTGTTAGGAATGCTGTCGTTTGTATATCCAGAGTCCCTTACTTTATATCAAATTTTAGATTTATAACTATTAATAGCACATCTTGATCTTTGGTTTTTAATTCCAGTGACATTATAGAATAAATGGCAAAAAGAACAAACATTTCATCTTCAAATACTGTAGACATAGTGTACATAGTTTAAGTGTACAGAGTAATTTATAGTCAGTACTCTCTGTGCTTTGATGTCAGGTTATCAGTATAAATTCTAGATATTTTTCTCTGCAATGGTATTCCCATATATTTCTTTTTATAACATGAAGGTTCTTAGAGTACCATTGAGAGAGAAGACAAAAAGCAACAATTCTCTGTTCACAAAGTATTTGAAAACCTTATTTAGGCTTCTGGCCTTTAGATGCCATAAAAACATTTTATAGGTGAGCAGCATATAAACCTGAATACATGAATAATGTACAGAGGAAATCTTAGTACCTTATGTTACACCTCTTGCCTCAAAGACCTAAAATGTGAGCTAGGTTATTAATGTCTAAAACTGCTGCATATATCAAAATATATGGTTCAAATACAATAAGCAACATATTGAACCCAGTGCTTTATGTTTTCTGAATTACTTATTTTATTAATAAGTCTTCCTTCCTACAGGTGATGGGCCACAGTGTAGAGATTATGTCATAAGTCTTGGAGTTGTGAAACCTTTACTTTCCTTCATAAGTCCATCTATTCCTATAACATTCTTAAGAAATGTTACTTGGGTTATGGTCAACCTATGTCGCCACAAAGACCCACCACCCCCAATGGAAACCATTCAGGAGGTAACAAGTGTTTGTTTGTTTGTTTTTTTTAAAGTAGATATTATTATGTATAAATTTTTATCTATGTATATTTTTAAATCTATATATTTCTTTCTCTTTAGATTCTTCCAGCTCTTTGTGTTTTAATTCATCACACAGACGTAAATGTGAGTAAATACTTCCCATCATATATTTTTATGTGTGTATATATTTAAGGCTTCACCCTAGTTCAAGAGCTGTGTATACATAATTTGGTATTTTTGTATTTACTCTGTGTTTACCCATATCACAAAATGTAAATTTCAAGTGAAATCAAGCCTGTTATTTTGGTCTGGGCAGTAATGTGTGTGCATGTATTATGTATTTGTTTTGCAAAAACTGATATTAGAAGTTGTTCAAGTTTCCAGTTAGTAAGCTCTCACTAAGATTATATCTTTGACTATTCATAATCTTTTTATGAAAGCTCATTTTGATAACTGGTCAGTGAGAGAAACACATGCACCTAGTGGTATTATTTTTTGAAAGGTAAAAAAAAGTATGTGTGCCTTTATGTATGCGTTTGTATTCATATACCATTCTTAGACCAAAACATAAACATCAGTTGCTCTTTAATTTCATTATTACTCTGTTAATTCATTTATAGTGACTTTGCTAATGACCTCACTTGGTATAAAGATAATTCTTGAGTATCCAAACAACAGGAGAAAAAAATCAGTGCAAACTAGATTGTAAACATAGTAAATATATCCTACTCATTCTTTCTAACACAGAGAGCAAAGGAAAAAGCAACTCAGGAAGAATGAATGAGTAGGAAACAAATCTAACTGCTTATAAAGTCAGTCTAGCCTTCCTGTGTCAGAGGACCTAAAAATGTTACGGGTAAAAGGAAATCACATGGACAAAACGCATAGCAACCATCCAAAACTTGTGTAGTTCTTTAAAAACACAGTTTGGTATGATCAGTGTGTGACAAACTGCTTCAGTTTCTTAGGTAGTAATACCTTTTTGCCAAGATCTCTCTAAAGATATGGAACAACTTAAACTTCAAATTATACTACATTAAGTTAGAATTATATTATGTGTTTGACATTCATAGAAGAACATGATCTTTGCTCTAAAGATATTTATTATAGCTCCAAATAGTCTAAGATCTTTAAAAGCAAACAGAAAACACACATGTAAGCAAATTTTGGTTTTGGCTTCTTATAGTCAAATTTTTCATATTTTATTTGAATTTCCAAGAAAGATTAATCTCAAAGTTTATAAGTCTACTAGAAAAATCAGACATCTTGGTTGACCTTATTCAGAGCTGTATTGTGTTCTTTCCACTTGTTTACCCCAATCCATTTGAGATTGTAACTCCATTTTTCTTGCTCTTAATGAATTTCCCAAGCCAGTTTGCATTGTTCTTTTTTTTACTAGCATTAGTAATATTGTTTGCTAAATAATAATGTTTACTAAAAGTAAAATCTTCTTGGGTTAATACTTAGGAGCAAGTTCTTAAATCAGGCCATCAAGGAAGTAAAAATAATTGAACAAAACTGTTTCCACAAACCATTAAGTGAAATATTGAAATTACACGAGAGTTGTAATTAGTAAACTTATCCATAGACTTAACTTTGCTGACACAAAAAGTGCATATGAAGTTACTTTTGTGAGTTGAAATTTAGTTATCTCACATTTTGATACTTCTTATGTGTGTGAATTTTTTCATTCAATGTCTTCTTATTACATTAAAAAATATCCATAGTGCTTTCTTGAATTTCTGAAAGGAAAAATGACAAAGTTTCCTTCTGGGGCCTTCTTGGATGTTATAAATATACCATTGATTTAGAATGTAAAGATTTCAAACTTCTTTGGCTTGTCTTTTGACATAGAGTTCATACTCTAGAAAGGCTTTGAAAGTAAAGTTTCAGGCATAATTATTTATTACTGTGTCTTTGTCAATAATTGCATTATTTAGCAGCTTAACAGTTGTTTTTCATATTTTGTTTTGCCATAACTTCTAATTAGGACTTAACATGCAAAGATGAAACACAGTGGCCTGTTGTACTTTGAAATATAATCATAATAAGTTAATTACATGAGCTTTTTTTAAAAAGTAGTTTTGGCAGCTGATATAAATTATAGTTTGGTGTTTGGTTCATTGTTTTGTTTTTTTAAACTAGAACATGTTTTTTGATTATAGATCTCACAGGCTGACCTGTGGTTGCTTTTAATGTCTCTATCTGTAGCTGTGGGAGACTTGCTCTGTTTGGGAAGTTGCCTCTAGTTTTACAAAGCAAAGCAAACTGGTTGGAAAAGATGAAAGTACTATAATCTTAATACTGGAGTGTTGGCTTTAGACCAACCAACATGTTACTGATGTGAGAACACTTTGAGTATATTCACCTACCCCAGATATTTTTAATGTGGATACATATACATATAATGTTGGATATGTGTACTCTTTCCAACTGTATGCATTTATCGCAATATCCTTAGGCCTATTATCCCTCAGTCGGAGCGTTTGGGGAAGAGAATGTCTTTTTCTCATATTTTATGTGCTACATAGTATATTTGTATCTTTGTGATTGAGGAGTGGCTATCAATCTGTGATTGGGATCATAATTAACCTAAATATCCTAAATATGACTGGAACATGAACATACTTGATGTAGACATTCATAGTTGATGATGCTTAGTATAATAGAGAAGACTAACATTCCAGTGATTTTAAGTGAGAGCAAACAGAAGAAAGAAGACGGTAGAACAATCAGAGGTTAGTCTTTATGGTTAAAAATTTTTGAAATGAGAAAATATTCAAGGATTATTTGAATTTTTTTTATTCATTAGATATTGGTAGATACAGTCTGGGCCCTCTCTTACCTTACTGATGCTGGCAACGAACAGATACAGATGGTAATAGACTCTGGAATAGTCCCTCATTTGGTTCCTCTTCTCAGCCACCAGGAAGTTAAAGTGCAGGTGAGTTTTTTTATTAATAACATGCTACTATCTGCTTTAAACATGATATTCGAATATGGATAATATCAACAGTTAAGTATTTTTTAGTCTAATAATAACATATTTGTGATGGAAAAGACTGAATTATTATATCCCCATTTTAAAGAAGGAGAAAATGAGGTATGATTACTACAAGAATATCCCTTTTCCTAGGAAAAAAAGCCAAGTTGACTTCTTTGTAAATTACTGATCTCTAACGTAGAGCAGGGCAGTTCTTAAAGCAACTTTGGTAGCATCTGAAATAAGTATTGATGATTTTATTTTTCCTACTTTCCCTATTTTTCTTCTCTTACTCTCCTACTCTTTTTTTCCCCTACAGCTGTCCATTTTTTACTCTTCTTCACTGCTCCTGGCAAGTTTAGTTAATGCTCAGCGTCACTGGCACTGTGATAAAGGCTCTATACTGAAATGTGCTGCTTAGGGGCTTCCTAACTTGTATTCTTCCAGTTATTTGAAATCATTTTCTTTGATTTTTATTTTATTGTATTATTTTAAAATCCTTTCGTAGAAATATCCCAAAGAACCTGCATCTAGAAAGAGCTAATAAAGAGAAGATGAGAAGTTCACAGAGTTATAAGCAATAACTGTCAAACTACGGTGGTAAAGGGAGGTGCAGCAAGCTCTCCCTGTCCTTCTGAAGTAAATAGCGCATGCTTTAGTCATACAATGACAAAGACCCTATAAACTACAATAATAGCATAAGGAAAACTGTTAACCAGATTCACTTTATCAACCTTGGCTAGATGATAAAATCAGGTGTGTGAAGCTTAAAGAAAAAAATTGGTTTCCCTTGCCCAACTTTTAGAATTTGTTTCAGTAAATCTACTATATTTCCTAGAAATCTGGGCTCTTTAGGTTATTCATATGCTTCAAAATGAAAACTCATCTCTAAAATTTAAAGCACTTTAAAGAAAAGAAGGAACACTTAGCTAAATTCAGAAGTAATTGATTAATAGAATACTTTGTCATTTAGGGGTATTTGTAGTCTATTTTAAATATTCCTACTAAATTCTTATCATGAAGTTTGCATTTCTTAAGTGTGGTACTTGTCTTGGTATAGGTTTTTGGTTTGCATTTTGTTTTTCTTTTTTTCTGAATGCATCTTCACTTTTAATACTGGACTTTGAGAAAATAGTGCTTAGACTTTTACTTTAGCCAGCTCTCAAAGAAATTTAATGTTCTATACCTTACCTGATAACCAATATAGATTTTGTAAAACTTTTTAAATTTTTCATGCCATAAATTTGGAATGTAGAAAGAATAATATAATGAACTATGTAGGTTTCCTGTATATTTCTACTTCCCCTCCAGATTACTTTGACACAAATCCCAGATATTATATAATTTCATCCAGCTTGCATCTGTAAGAAGTAAGCCTATTTTTTAACATTCACAGTACTGATAGAGCACTTTAGAAATAATCATTAAAATCCAGTCAGTATCTGAATTTAACTTTTTGCCTCATTTTTTTTCACAACTTGATCAAATCAGTAGGTCTTCAAACAAGGTCAGCACATTACATTTAGTAGCTATGCCCTTATGTTTCGGTTACTCTTCCTTTATTCTTTACCTTATTAAATTTATTTGTTGAAGAAACTGGCTCACTACAAAACATTTTTGAAAGAAATTAAATAAGACCTAAATAAGTAGAAAGATACCTATGTTTGTGGATTGAAAGATTCAGTATTAGGGTGGCAATGGTCCCCAAAATTATATACAGATTAAATGCAGTTCTTGTTAAAATCGATACTGAAAATACAGTGGACCCAGAAATAGCCAAAACAGTCTTGAAAAAGGAATCAAGTTTGGGGACTTCTCACTTCAAAACCTGACTACAAAGCTAGAGAAAACGCAACTTGCTCAAAAATATAAGTTGCCATGAATGAATGAAGATATTTCTCATAGCCTGCCTAATACACCTTTGTGTATAAGGAGTGATTCCTATAGAACAACATCATCTTATTAAATATTTTTATGTTTCAGACAGCAGCACTTCGAGCTGTAGGCAATATTGTTACTGGAACTGATGAGCAAACACAAGTAGTTTTAAACTGTGATGCTCTTTCACACTTCCCTGCACTTCTGACACATCCCAAAGAGAAAATTAATAAAGTAAGTATTTTTAAATACTGTTTAATAAATAGCATGTGAAGAAGTCATTTTCAGTTATGAAATTAGGTAGTTGAATATCTTTCATATTTATTATTAACATAAGCTGTCATTTAGACATTACAAGAAAGTAAGATATTTTACTCTTTATGATATGGACTGGTACATGATTTTCCATTTTTACAGTAAACCAGTTGCAAACAGTGCAAACTTGGCTCTCCTGGAAATGATGAAATAGAGATAATTGGGTGTTAAATGTTGTATGATTAGAAAACTTTAATATCTAAGTTAAGTAATCTTAAGTTTAATATTTTTTAACTATCTGATTGTGTGTGTGTGTGTGTGTGTGCATGTGTGTGTGCTTGTGGAGGCTATGAAAAGGGGGCACTGATTGGTGATGCTGATACTGGAGTGCATCTGAGGCTGTTGTAGAAGTGCATGGGTTGTTGATTACAACATTGCCTATGATTATAGCCCAGGAGCAGCTCACCTAAGTAGCCTAGCACCCTAAAATCTCTGACAGGTTCACTGAACGTGATCCTGTGATCTGATCCAAAAGAGCCTTCTGCACATTAGGAGTAAAACTTCTTTACTAGTTTTTTAAAAGAGAGAAAATGTTTCTTTTAGTAAATGTTTAATAAATTTATTAAGTTTGTAAATTATAGTAATATCCTACATAGGACACTAGGCAGACATTTTGTCTCATTTCATTCTGTGTTCTCAAGTGGCTTTTATTTTCTATGAGGAAAAGCAACTTGTAATCCTCTTGGTAGCAGTAGTACCATTGTGGTATAAAGGGTAACATAAAAAGATGATTGAAGTAGATCAGTAAAGCTGTTGAACATCTGGTTCTGTTTTATCTTTGAGAGAGATGGTGCAGTGAATGAATATTACAAATAAGTATACAAAAACAATCCATTGTTTCATTTTTGTGTGTGTCAGTCATCATGAATAATTGAGATACTCATCCGTTTTGGCTAGGACTCTTGATCAGAATAGAACAGGCAATAAATAAGATTTGTGTTTGTATTCAGTTCAGTTCAGTTGCTCAATTGTGTCTGACTCTTTATGACCCCATGTACTGCAGCATACCAGGCCTCCCTGTCCATCATCAACTCTCTGGAGTCTACTTAAACTCAAAGTCCATTCAGTCGGTGATGCCATCCAGCTGTCTCATCATCTGTCGTCCCCTTCTTCTCCCACCTTCAATCTTTCCCAGCATCGGGGTCTTTTCAAATGAGTCAGTTCTTCGCATCAGGTAGCCAGAGTATTGAAGTTCCAGCTTCAACATCAGTCCTTCTGATGAATATTCAGGATTGCTTTCCTTTAGGATGAACTGGTTGGATCTCCTTGCAGTCCAAGGGACTCTCAAGAATGTTCTCCAACACCACAGTTCAAAAGCATCAATTCTTCTGCACTCAGGTTTCTTTATGCTCCAACTCTCACATCCATACATGACTACTGGAAAAACCATAGCTTTGACTAGACAGACCTTTGTCAGCAAAGTAATGTCTCTGCTTTTTAATATGCTGTCTAGGTTGGTCATAGCTTTTCTTCCAAGGAGCAAGTGTCTTTTAATTTCATGGCTGCATTCACCATCTGTAGCAATTTTAGAGCCCCAAAAAACAAGTCTGTCACTGTTTCCACTGTTTCCCCAGCTATTTGCCATGAAGTGAAGGGACCAGATGCAGTGATTTTGAATGTTGAGTTTTAAGCCAACTTTTTCACTCCTCCTCTTTCACTTTCATCAAGAGACTCTTTAGTTCTTTTTCACTTTCTGCCTTAAGGGTGGTGTCTTCTGCGTATCTGAGGTTATTGATATTTCTCCCATCAGTCTTGATTCCAGCTTGTGCTTCATCCAGTCCAGCGTTTCTCATGATGTATTCTGCATATAAGTTAAATAAGCAGGGTGAAAATATTCAGCCTTGACATACTCCTTTCCTGATTCGGAACCAGTCTGTTGTTCCATGTCCAGTTCTAACTGTTGCTTCTTGACCTGCATACAGATTCCTCAGGAGGCAGGTCAGGTGGTCTGGTATTCCCATCTCTTGAAGAATTCTCCACAGTTTATTGTGATCCACACAGTCAAAGGCTTTGGCATAGTCAGTAAAGCAGAAGTAGGTGTTTTTTCTGGAACTCTCTTGCTTTTTCAATGATCCAGTGGATGTTGGCAATTTGATCTCTGGTTCCTCTGCCTTTCCTAAAACCAGCTTGAACATCTGGAAGTTCACAGTTCATGTACTGTTGAAGCCTGGCTTGGAGAATTTTGAGCATCACTTTACTAGCATGTGAGATGAGTGCAATTGTGTGGTAGTTTGAGCATTCTTTGGCATTACCTCTCTTTGGAATTGGAATGAAAACTGACCTTTTCTAGTCTTGTGGCCACAGCTGAATTTTCCAAATTTCCTGGCATACTGAGTGCAGCACTTTCACAGTGTCATCTTCCAGGATTTGAAATAGATCAACTGGAATTCCATCACCTCTGTTGGGTTGTTACAGTTCATCAGTTCCTTAGTATTTGTTCAGCCAAGCTTCTTTATAGTCTTAGTGCTTGGAACGTTTTTAAGAGGTTTTTAGAAGGTTAGTTTATTTCATTAACAATTTGTCCAGGGAAAAATACAGAAAAGGGGGCAGGGAAATAACAGATTCTGAAATTTTTTATTATGAAAGTCATTCCATAGTAAAAATCATTTGGTTATGGTAGTGAATGCTTTTTCCTAGTTTGGCTGCAGATTTTATTTTTCAGTAAGAAATATTAAAGGAGTTTTTTTCTACAGGAAGCAGTGTGGTTCCTCTCTAACATCACTGCAGGAAATCAGCAGCAGGTTCAGGCAGTAATTGATGCCAATCTTGTACCAATGATAATACACCTTTTGGATAAGGTAAGAAAGTCATCTTGTTAGTATCTGTGTAAGAGGAAAAGAACTTAATATAACTAAGTATGTGTATATATATTTTTCTGTTTAATTAGAATTGATACAGTGGCATGAGTTGACAGATGAAGAAACTGTAGTCTACAAATAAACTGCCCAAGATCAAACACCAAGTAATTGTGCTATTTAGTCATATGCCATGTCATCACATGCTTACATTAACGTTTGGGAAAGACATGGTTTAAAATGTCACAATCAAAAAATAAAATGTCACAATCACAGCATGCGGGTTTTTTCCTGAACACTGATCTGTTCATTAAAGAAAAGTTATTTCTATCCTCTCTTCCTCCATGTTTCTTACAAACTGCTAGACTGGGTTCAGTTTTTAGGGGAAAATATTTAATGCTCTAATGATTCACATGGGGAGATACATTCTGTTTATCCTACATTCAGTGATAATTTAGATTGATAAGTGAGCTCAGGTGTTACCAGACTGTTCCACCCATTATTATAATGTTATTCATCATTCTTTCACATAGTGGCTTTTAAGCAGTCATGATGAACATTACCTAGATCCCTTATTTTACTAGGAACTGCAAAATGATGACTTTGTAATTGTGTCATTCTTTATGTATTAGGCATGATTCTTCAGTAAAGAGGATTAAAGAGCGTTTCCTTATCAGCTGTTCATTTACTCTGAAATATATTTCATATAGGAAAAGCAAGATAAATGTTTGATTCCTGCTTACTATCATTCAGTTTTTAGAATGACATGGTTCCCTAACAGCCTCAAAAGGAGACGAGTGCAAAGTTATCAGTGTCGTTAGGAAATTATGGATATCCATATATCTATTTTTATTATAAGTTTCAGTCCTTTGTAATTATTCTTTCTGACACTCAGGTTGTCCCTGACCAATGGGAACCTCTTTTAAGTTTGGTGCCTGTCTTTTTAACATCACTCGAGTATTTTTTGAGAGCTTCCTACCTTTTGGATATGACATGATTCCTGGGCCTTTTTTTTTTGGATATATTTTCTGACCTAGACCTAGAATTAACGATTTATAGGGTGTCTTCGTTCCCTTTTGTAGCAAGTGGTATTTAAAGGTCATAGTTCAGATACTAAAGATGATCATTGCTACAAGATTGTCATGGTATCTAGGCCTGAATGAATAAAATAAGTAATTTTTTTAAGTAAATGAAAGATATACATATTGTAATTTTTGTGAACATGAGAATTCATAAAAACAAATCATAAATGAAAGAAAGCTATCAGATATCACTGAGTAAGATATTTTCGCTTTGATTTTGTATTTTTATGTCGCCATTGCTGGAAATCTTTCTGTAGAAATAGTTACTTGACATATATTGAGGTATATAATATAAAATCTGTCAAAATAACAAGACCACGTTGATGCTGATAATATAACTACTCCACTTTTGGGATTTCCTTGAGGATTTTTTTTCTTCGGGATATATTCAATCAATGATGTACTTAAAAATAATGTCACTTGAAATAATTTCTATATGTGTAGTTAAGCCACCAGCTTCATATACAGTTTTTTCTTTCTGTGTTTTCTTTTATTTGGGGGAATTGCTTCAGTTTGGGGGTTTTATTTTTCTTTATTTTTGTGCATGCCAAGAGGCTTATGGTTTCTTAGTTCCCCAGTCAGACCCTCAGTGGTGAGAGTGTGGAGACCTAACCACTGGACTACTAGAAAATTCCCTTGTTTATTTTGTTTTTGGTTATGTGAAGCATTTATAGTTTCCAAGTAAAAAATTACCTTGTTTTCAAGGTAATACACAAAGGTCTAACTTCTGTTTCTGTCTGTTCTTCCCTATTCTTTCCCTTAATTTTTGGGTTATTCTTCTGTTTCTTTTTTAAGCAAATGTCTCTGTAAGGTTTTTTCCACGTGCCAGGTTATATTTAGGATCACTGGATCCACAAATAGACATAGATATAAATTTGCTATCTGATGCCCATTTGCTGCAAGAAAGGTTGTGTACTGTTTTACACTCCTACCAGTCTTACTGACAGATACTTGGGTTTTCTCAGTCTGATAAGTAAAAGTAGATATCCTACTGCAGCTTTTTTTTCTTTTTGAAATATGGTTGATTTACAGTAGTTAGTATTAATCCATTGCAGCTTTTAAAATTTTCTTGGTTAACTCTCAAAGATGAGATTATTAAATCAAATATATGACTTTTTAAGTGATTTTTAAATTTATTTTTTAATTTGTATGAGAGTAACCTTTATAAGAGTAGTCTTTATCACAGTCTCATTAATCATGTATATTTTTATTTTTAAAACTATGTGTTTAAAAAGATACTTTATTTTACCTTGACATTTCTTTGACTAAAGTAAAATTGTAACTTCCTTATTTTTTTAACTGATTTTATTGTATTTTATCATTGACTTCATTTGATATTATGAACAGCAATATCAAGTCAGTTTGTTGTTGGGAAAGTTCATGAAATAGAATCTCCGTTTGTTTAGGGTAAATTGGGTTCAAAGCCTTATCTTTATTATATGAATACATAAAGGCTAGAAGAAAACCAGGGGGAGTATGCAGTTGAAAAATCATTCCAGGAAACCCCTTTTCCAGTTTGTCTTATATTGCAGTTTATATCCTTTACTTTGCTTTTATAGGGAGATTTTGGCACTCAGAAAGAAGCTGCGTGGGCCATAAGTAACTTAACAATTAGTGGAAGAAAAGATCAAGTAAGTTCAGTTCTTACATATTTCTCAAAACTGATAAGTAACAGTACTAATAATTCTAACATTTGTATTTCAGTAAATCATAATTTAAGATAATTGCAAGATAATAGACATCCTGTGATACATAAAAGTGTCACCTGGACTTCTTTAGCTATATTTCATAGATGTGAAGTGTTCACTTTCCAGCTTCTTGGCCTACAAGAATTTTTCTAATCCAGCGTAAGATGAAGCACTTATTGTCAGGGTTGTTTTTGTTTTTGTTATATTAAGGAAAAATCAAGACTTTTTAGGTTAGTAGGGCAAAATGAAACTGCCTCACACATTCTCCTAACAAATGAACAAGAACAAAAATTATCTGACAGTAAACCAAGTAAGGAACTAAATTGAACTTAAAAGCTGGGGCTAGGAACTAGGGTGAACAATGTGAGATGCCTAGGGCATAAAATTTAAAGAAACACTTAACTCTCAGAGTTGTGCAGGTAACAGAGCTTTACATAGTGCCAACTGGCAAAAGAAAATGAGTTTTATTTATTTTTTATCTTCTGGCCACACTGCACATCATGTGGGATCCCAGTTCCTGGACCAGGGAATGTACGCCCATGCCTCCTGCATTGGCAGCACAGAGTCTTAACCTCTAGACTGCCAGGAAAGTCCCAGTCCCAGATATGTTTCACAGACAAGTAAAAGGGGAAATTTGGAGCGCATAATTGTCACAGATAAGCCATAGAGTGAATCCACTTAAATATGAATATAGGGCAGAATATAAATATATTACATGGTAATAACTATTAAAGTATAAAGATGATAGAAAATTTGCAGATTTTATGGAACCATAGAATAGCAGATTGAGAGGTGGCCAGGTATATGAGAGTGCTAAATGTTAAAGCAAAGAGAGGATGCTGTCACACTGAACAATTGTAATTTTTTTAAAAAAAATTATTGCCTGGCCTCTTAACTGACTTCATAATTTAATATTAAAAGAGAAAGGATCTCTGAAGGAAGTACTCCTTATGGCAGAGAAATGTGTCATATGAAGTTGAGTGATTCCCTCATTTTTACATCAGTTTTTCTTTTCTCTAAGTTCATGAAAAACAAACATACTGCATTAAAAAAAAGAAGTTAGTTTAATGTAGGCTAACTTAACTTGGAGAAGGGAATGGCAAACCACTTCAGTATTCTTGCCTTGAGAACCCCATGAACAGTAGGAAAAGGCAAAATGATAGGATACTGAAAGAGAAACTCCCCAGGTCGGTAGGTGCCCAATATGCTACTGAAGATCAATGGAGAAATAACTCCAGAAAGAATGAAGGGATAGAGCCAAAGCAAAAACAATACCCAGTTGTGTATATGACTGGTGATAGAAGCAAGGTCCAATGCTGTAAAGAGTAATATTGCATAGGAACCTGGAATGTTAGGTCCATGAATCAAGGCAAATTGGAAGTGGTCAAACAGGAGATGGCAACAGTGAACATCAACATTCTAGGAATCTGTGAACTAAAATGGACTGGAATGAGTGAATTTAACTCAGATGACCAGTATATCTACTACTGTGGGCAGGAATCCCTTAGAAAGAATGGAGTAGCCATCATGGTCAACAAAAGAGTCTGAAATGCAGTACTTGGATGCAATCTCAAAAACAACAAAAAGATCTCTGTTTGTTTCCAAGGCAAACCATTCACTATCACAGTAATCCAAGTCTATGCCCCAACCAGTAACGCTGAAGAAGTTGAAGTTGAACAGTTTTATGAAGACCTACAAGACCTTTTAGAACTAACACGCAAAAAAGATGTCCTTTGCAATATAGGGGACTGGAATGCTAAAGTAGGAAGTCAAGAAACACCTGGGTTAACAGGCAAATTTGGCCTTGGAATACGGAATGAAGCAAGACAAAGGCTAATAGAGTTTTGCAAAAAAGAACACACTGGTCATAGCAAACACCCTCTTCCAACAACACAAGAGAAGACTCAACAGATGGACATCACCAGATGGTCAACACTGAAATCAGACTGATTATACTCTTGCAGCCAAAGATGGAGAAGCTCTATACAATCAGCAAAAATAAGACCAGGCGCTGACTGTGGCTCAGATCATGAATTCCTTATTGCCAAATTCACACTGAAATTGAAGAAAGTAGGGAAAACCACTTGACCATTCAGGTATGACCTAACTCAAATCCCTTATGATTATACAGTGGAAGTGAGAAATAGATTTAAGGGTCTAGATCTGATAGATAGAGTGCCTGATGAACTATGGACGGTAGTTCATGACANCAAATTTGGAAAACTCAGCAGTGGTCACAGGACTGGAAAAGGTCAGTTTTCATTCCAATCCCAAAGAAAGGCAATGCCAAAGAATGCTCAAACTACCACACAATTGCACTCATCTCACACGCTAGTAAAGCAATGCTCAAAATTCTCCAAGCTAGGCTTCAGCAGTACATGAACCGTGAACTCCCTGATGTTTAAGCTGGTTTTAGAAAAGGCAGAGGAACCAGAGATCAATTGCCAACATCCGCTGGATATGGAAAAAGCAAGAGAGTTCCAGAAAAACATCTATTTCTGCTTTATTGACTATGCCAAAGCCTTTGACTGTGTGGATCATAATAAACTGGAAAATTCTTCAAGACATGGGAATACCACACCACCTGACCTGCCTCTTGAGAAACCTGTATGCAGGTCAAGAAGCAACAGTTAGAACTGGACATGGAACAACAGACTGGTTCCTAATAGGAAAAGGAGTCCGTCAAGGCTGTATATTGTCACCCTGCTTATTTAACTCATATGCAGAGTACATCATGAGAAATGCTGGCTGGAAGTAGCACAAGCTGGAGTGAAGACTGCCGGGAGAAATATCAATAACCTCAGATATGCAGATGACACCACCCTTATGGCAGAAAGTGAAGAGGAACTAAAAAGCCTCTTGATGAAAATGAAAGAGGAGAGTGAAAGAGCTGGCTTAAAGCTCAACATTCAGAAAATGAAGATCATGGCATCTGGTCCCATCACTTCATGGGAAATCGATGGGGAAACAGTGTCAGGCTTTATTTTGGGGGGCTCCAAAGTCACTGCAGATGGTGATTGTAGCCATGAAATTAAAAGACACTTACTATTTGGAAGGAAAGTTGTGACCAGCCTAGATAGCCTATTCAAAAGCAGAGACATTACTTTGCCAACAAAGGTCCGTCCATAGTCAAGGCTGTGGTTTTTCCAGTGGTCATGTATGGATATGACAGTTGGAATGTAAAGAAAGCTGAGCGCTAAAGAATTGATGCTTTGAATTGTGGTGTTGGAGAAGACTTTTGAGAGTCCCTTGGACTGCAAGGAGAGCCAACCAGTCCATTCTAAAGGAGATCAGTCCTGGGTGTTCTTTGGAAGGAATGATGCTAAAGCTGAAAATCCAATACTTTGGCCACTTCATGCGAAGAGTTGACTCATTGGAAAAGACTCTGATGCTGGGAGGGATTGGAGGTAGGAGAAGGGGGCGACAGAGAATGAGATGGCTGGATGGCATCACTGACTCGATGGACATGAGTTTGAGTGAACTCCGGGAGTTGGTGATGGACAGGAAGGCCTGGCATGCTGCGATTCATGGAGTCGCAAAGAGTCGGACACGACTGAACGACTGAACTAAACTGAAACTGAACTTAACGTGAGAAATGAGGTCATATTTCCAAATTCAAGATTATAAAGTCAAAATTATTCCAGTGAGATAACAGGTTGCAAAAGTGAAATTCACTGAACATTTATTATATCATGGTGTTTGTCTTCTTCAGGTGGCCTACCTAATCCAACAAAATGTTATTCCACCTTTTTGCAACTTGCTGACTGTAAAAGATGCACAAGTTGTGCAAGTAGTACTCGATGGACTAAGTAATATATTAAAAATGGCTGAAGATGAGGCAGAAACCATAGCCAATCTTATAGAAGAATGTGGAGGTAAGTTTATTATATGCTGTTATTCCACATTTTAATATTCTTTTTGTAACTACTTTTATTTTCAAATGCAACACTTCTCTATTTTTCTTTCTTAGATAATCAACTAATAGAATCAAATAAATACTATAGTCTATATGTACAGTCCTGCTCAGCTTACTGCATATGCTTAGGTAACTGAATTGCTGCCATATATTGAACAGGCACTGTGCTAAGATACTGGGAAGAGTAGTAAACAAGACACAGCCCTTGCCCTCAAGGCATATAGTCCAACCATGGAGATAAACATGAACTGATTTAATGTGCCGATTACCCTAATAGAAATGTGCAAAGTGAAATACCTAATCTGTCCTGGAAGAAGTAGGAAGTGACCTGAGCTAGATTTGAGAGATGAATAAGGATTAAGAAAGTGAAAAGGCATGAAAGGTGTTCCAGGCAGAGATAACACCATGAGCAAAGTCTGAGGTGTGAAATAGCATTCAGAAAATTATAAGTAGTTCAGTGTTGCTAAATCACAAAGTATGAGGTAGAAACCGCCAAAAGATGAGACTATGGAGTTAGCCATTGATCAGGCCCCTACAGTCTTAGAAGTTTTGTAGCACAGCAGATACTTTAAGGCAGTGGTTCCCAAATCTGGCAGCATACCAGGACCACCAAGAAGGTACACAACATGCCTTAGCTTTCAGCTCTTAAGATGAACATATAGACACAGCATGGAAGTTTCTGATGTGGGTGTGGAACAAAATATATTATCAACCTAGGTAAGCATAAAAGGTAAAGCTGTTTCTGATAGAAGTTGAGTAGTGAAAAGAGGTATCTAAGAATAGGAGAACCAGTATCTTCAACTTATTTAGTAGAATTTGGAGAGTTGAAAATTAATAGGAAGTAAGTGTTTTTAAAGTTACTTAAGTGATAATGCAGCACACAAAATGACAGAACAACAACAACAAAATTCATACTATCAAGTTGGGAACAGGAAATGGGAAATACTGTTAGGGAACTAATTAGGAAGTGAGTTCCAGAAAAATTTAAAACTTAAAAAATTTAAAATTTAAAAGGAATAGTTAAAAATTTTTTTCCTACTTGTATATTTTTTTCCATTACCAACTCTCAG
>SJYQ01003347.1:36113-46249 GCA_006410935.1 Redunca redunca | reverse complement strand
TTATCTCTTTGGGAATGTTAAATCTAAAATTATAGTGATCAGATATAGCAGTAGATTTCCTGATTGATTTTATCAACTTTTTAAAAAATGGAATATTATTAAATATTTTGTTAAGCATATATGGTTTGTAGATTAACTTGACAAGGACAGTACTAAAAATGAATTAGACTATTTATACCTACAGATTATCAAGCTAAGTCCTAGTTAGAATATAATATTTGTTAAAAAGCACACTTTTTTAAAAGTAGCTTTTATCATGTATTAAAGTTAGATATTTTTAGAAGTCCTAATTGATAATTAGGTATACACAAAGCCTTAATGATTTTTAATACTTCAACATGCAAGTCTTGCCTACTCTGTTACATTGTGAAAAAAATAATAAAGATGATGTGCCTCTTTATAGGAACTATACCATAGGCACATAATTTTGGTATTTCAACCATTAGATATAAAGCATATAGAAAGAATATCAGTTATCCATTTTCATAGGGCTATTATGTTACACTTTAAGCTCAAAAGTTATCTCCAGTTGCTATTAAAATATTAACAGAAGAATACACTTAGCCTCCAAAAGTGGTAGCATTAGAATGAGTATACTCTCTGAATTTGAGACATAGTACCATCTCCAATCATCATTCTTCAGAAGATAACCATTTTGCATATTCTCTTCAGTTTCTTCCCTTTTGGCATCCCTTACAAAAAAAACCTTTATGAAGTGTTTTCAGGGTTCTCAAGGGATGGTAGGACTATGTTGGCCACCCACAATCTCTCATACTTTTTAAATGGAAGTGTTAAATACAATTCTATGTTTTATTATTTAAAACTAACCATCACCTTTTTTTCCCCTCCCCCATAGATTGATGAAGATCCTAGCCTTGTTCCAGAGGCAATACAAGGTGGAACATTTGGTTTCAATTCATCGGCCAATGTACCAACAGAAGGGTTCCAGTTTTAGAAAGATGTTGTGGAAGTTAGGTACAATGCAGCACTGGGATATATATATATATATACATATATATAAAAAGGTTTGATCCATCAAGCTTGGCTCATGGGATCTGCTGCTGCATTAAATCGGGAAAGAAAATGTGAAGATTTCATTTGGAATCACAGAAAATGCCCAAATGAGGTCAAGATGGCGAGTGGGTGCGAGTGAGAATGAGTGGCAAAATGTAATGAAAACTCTACATGGATGCTTATTTAGGTTGTTCAAAGTAAAAAGGGCTACAGGTCACAGATCTTCAGTGCCTGAGAAGGAACATTGACTTTGTATCAATTGAGGGGAAAGTGCAGTACTGTCATCTTCAAGCCTTGTAAGCATAAAAGAGAATAGGATGCCCATAAAAGTCAAAGGAAAACGAGCCCAGGCCTTGCTATGAAGCAGTGTGTGAGTGGACAATGTTGAATGAATGTCTGGCTCAGTGATGGAGAGCCAGGTTCATCTTTCAAATCTAGGGCTCTTCATTCATGAAGCAGACTCCTAGTCCTGGAGTGACTGTGTACGAGAGTATGGTTGTGGTGCTGTATGTGAACGCATGCAAGCTTGATTTGCCTTCAGGGGGCTGATAACAAACCTAGTAAAATCATCAGAGTGAGATCATAAGTGTTACTGTACACTGGACATGAAAACAAAGACCAGTTCAGCAGCAGACATTGGTGTACTCTGCAGCCTGTGTTTTCTATTTCCCTTCCTCCCTGTTCCCACCCCCTCCTTTTTTTTTTTTTTTTTAGGGTTTTTTTTTTTTTTTTTGTGGGAGTTTTTTGTTTTGTTTTTAGTTTTTATTTACTTTACCTAGTATGGCTTTTTAGTTGCTTCTCAAGTCAGAAAACTTTCAGGAAGGTTTCCCTGTGCATTTGCACCAGATGAATGTTTGATGCTATGAAAAGCTTTCCATATCATCAAAACTAATTTGTGTAGATTTTTGCATGAAAAAAAAATCATAAATTTCCCTCAAAATAGACTGTGTTGCAGTACACAAGTTGCCATAATAGTATAAAACAGTAAAATGTGCTTTTAAAAGCCATCCTTTTCATTTTCAGAGATAACATAAAGATCTTTGCATGAGGTAAATCTACAGCCTAGTTCATTTTTAGATTTTCTTGAGTCCTGTAAAGAAGAAGAAGAAAAAAGTTTCAGTTGTGGTAGAATACCGTGCTGTGTTTAAATGTTACTTGTTTTCAAACTTTGTTTTCTATGAAAATGATATGGAAACTTCTAAAATGGAATTTGGTGCATATGTACTGCTGAATAAAGACCGATGAAGAGGTTTGAGTAGATGTACAAATCAAGTAATGGTTTGAACACCTTTAATAATATGCCTAATCTGTTCAATTGTTTTAGAATCTTTTTATCTTAGATGTAGGCAGCCATGAACAATCTATTTTGAGCCACTTTAGGGAGAAAACTTTGTATTTTTAAAACTTGCATAAAAGTTATGCAAGTGGTTTTTATAAATTGGAATAATACCTCAGTTTTGAGGTTATGCACACTAAATTAAATGTGACATAAATTAATTTGTACAAAAAGAACTCTTTATAAGGTGGCTCATTGTAGGAAATCCTGTGCCTTCCCCTTTGAGCACAAGTGTTGCATGAACAACAGTTTGCTATAAGAAACATACCAGATTAGCCACCATTAGCATCTATATCTACTTTGTGTTTAAAAATCAACTGGTAATTCTGAAACACTGTAGAATGGATAAAAATTATTTTGTGATCATAACTCTTTGTTGAACTAGAGTATTTTTGCAGCATTCCTTGTCATCAGAAACATGGTTAAAGTTTAAAACTAGAAGCAGCAGAAAACTAGCTTGTAAAATTTATCCAAGTAGAGTGCAGGCTAGGCTATCTTGGGGAAATAAACATTAAAACTCAAAGCAATGTTTTACATGGGGCATGTGTGTGTGCTGTGTGGATTTTTTATATATATTAATGTAAAGTTAGAGTACAACTCAGTGGCTTGTCTGTGTTTGCTTGTCTTTCATAAGCTTTTAACATTGACCCAGCATTACAAAAGAAATTTCTTAAATTTTTAAATTTCAGTATAGACATATTAATATTCCAACTGACTGAATTTGTTCATCTGATGCCATCTGTGCTTCTACTTCTTCCCTGTCCAAACCAAGATTCTGACCTTCTTTCACTCCTTCAGCAAAGTAGACTCAGAGAGACAACCTGAGGTATATTTTAAGTATTTCTATAACTTCAGCATATGGCTGCAAATGATAGAGTACACACAAAGTATGATTTTACAAATGGCATAAGTTACTAGAAGATAAACATAACAGTGCTCTGCATAATTCTTGTTTTTTAGTGTACAAAAACCTGGTTAAAAGTAAGCCAGTGAGGTTATAATAGGCCAAATGATTTTATAGAGTAATTTTCTTATGAGTGCAGGACTCTTATCAGCTTGATTAGTCAAGGCCTGCAGAAGAAGCTGATCTCAGAGAAGAACCTAAGGTGTCTTTTAAAGGGGCTCACCTGATTAAATCAGGCCTACCTGTTAGTATCTCCCTTTTAATTGACCCAAAGCCAAACTGATGAGTACATTATTATACCTGCACTATTCCTTCCTCTTTACCCTATGCGTGCGTACTAAGTTGCCTCCAACTCTTTGTGACCCTGTAGGCTGTAGCCCACCAGGCTCCTCTGTCCAGGCATGAATACTGCAGTAGGTTGCCATGCCCTCCTCCAGGGAATCTTCCTGATTCAGGGATCGAACCAACATCTCGAGTGTTTTGCATTGGCAGGTGGATTCTTTACCACCAGTGCCACCTGGGAAGCCTACTCTTTGGCCTAGTCACAGAGTGATATCCATCATGCTCGAATAATCCTGTCAACACTTGAGTAAATGGAATTATAAAGGGTATGTATATCAGGGAATCTTGGAAGCCACCTTAAGAGTTCCTGTACCGCAAAGAAATACTAGCATTTAGAGCTGGAGCAATTTAGACGTGATCACCTAACATATCGCAAGCTTATTTTTGGATGAAGGTCCCCTGTGAGAATCTAATGAGAACTGCCCCAGCTTCCTTCCAAAATGCATATACATACAGTTGGGAGCTTGGTGGGAGTCTGAATTTCAGGATATGAACTGAGTCCTCCCTTTCAGATGACAGAGTTGCCAGGAGGTGACTTGACCAAGGTCACAACAGCTACTAAGGGCTAGATAAGACCCAGATCTCAACTCATACAGTAGGGGGCTATGCTTTCAATTACTGCTGCAAAACATTTAAATTTGTGAGCCAATGCAAAAAAGCATTTATGCAGCATTTCCTACTGTAGTTTGAGAAATGACTAACACTAATTCTTAGAGAAGCTTGTCTGTGAGTTTTGAAATTACAGTTGACCCTTGAACACCATGGACTTTGCAGGCCCACTTAATATGCCTTTTTCTGCCACTAAATATGTACTACAAGGTCAACTGTATTTAAATCAGCTGTCTCTAGATTACTTGTAATACCTAATACAGTATAGCTGCTATGTAAATAATTGTTAAGTACGATGTAAATACTGTGTAGCTAATCCCTTAAATACAGCTGGAGTTAGGGGCACTGGCCCTCATCGATGGTTCTGCATCCAAGGATTCATATAAACAGGCCAATTTACCTTGAACAAGAGAAGTTACCAGTTGTGAACTCCTGAGGCCTAATGGGTTATTTATCTCTTACAACATGACATTTTAAACATTTAAGGAGAAAATGGTTTTTCTTTTTAGCAGACACATTAATGAAGTGTATGCTTTTTAAAAATATAAAGAATAATGAAATTTATATGCCTTTTAAATAAAATCAAAGTGCACATTCACAGTCTTACTGTATTCAGTTAATTCCTAAATTAAGGTGAAAAGAATGAAGGTTTATAAAGCCTATATTCTGGTATGATCAGAAGCAACTGAACAGTAGTGTCACAGTGAATATTAACTATCATCAATAATGTACAGGAAGGTAGGTTTAATGTTTTTTCTGTAAGACCTAACCTCCAATACCATTTAATTTTAACATGACTTTTAAATTCAGGTTCTTTAAGTGACAAGTTTGGTTCAGGACATACTGTTTGTAAAGTTGACTTGACAGCTGCTACTTTGTGTGTAAGGGCAGCTGCTGCCCTGAAGATGCTTTCAGATTTACCTCTTACCAGAGACCTACACTCATCATATATGTTGTCCCAATATCTGCCTTCTGCACAAGTTTTGCATCTTTGCAGCTCTAAATATGCTGCTTGCTCCAGGTTACTTAAGTTTTTCCAAACTATCAATTCTTCCAAGTTTATTCTTCATGAAGAAGAACTTTTATAACCTTTTCATTTCTGTTATTCAAACCTGAATCCTGCTTTCCGTGACCATATCTTCTGATTTGTATAGCTCATGGATTCCTTGTTACTCTGTGACCTTACCCAAGATTTCCTCATCTATTTTTGCTCTTCTAACAACTAATAATCTGCTTAAATCTACATGCTGTTTGTTGCACTCGGTCTCCAGTTACCTGCCTTCCAGATCATTCCTTCAGTGTCCCGTCTTTCTAGTCCTCGGATTTTTGAGCTTTCCAAGCCATCTTTCCCCCATACTTTGTACATGGTTACCTTTTGACTGATTTTATAATTGGCTATTATAATGCTAATATCCAAACACTTGGACTCAGGAGGGTATTTTTCTTACCTCAAAAAGGGGGACTTACTGGCGGTTCAGTTCAGTCCCTGATTAGGACTCAGCTTTCACTGCAGGGAGCACAGATTTGAACTCCGGTCAGAGAACTAAAATCCCACATACTACACAGCCAGAAAAGATCATTTGGGGTCATAATTGGATTTGGGAAGGAGTCGACACAGTGGTGGTCTCTGTTGCCTTGCTCCATATTTGTTATTTCTTAGGGGTTGTCCCCCTGTTCAACTCATTAGCAGAGAATTTATCCGTTATATGTTACGGGTATTTTCTACTTCCAGCCACTTACCTTTGTACTTGCCTGTGTTCTCCCTCCATAAACAAATTATACTCTGCCTCAAATCTAGTAGCTCCCAATGTGGTCTACAAGATCCCCCACCTGTGTGTGTATAACTGGTACAGAGAAACTGATTTTCACCTTTTTTTTTTTTTCCTTTGAACCTGTTTAACAGGATGGTCATAGGAAAGCTGTTAAAGAGCTCCTATTAAAATACCTAAATGGTAACTTTGCTCCGGTCTGAGTCCACTAGTGATCGGAGGTGCTGAAAGAGGACTGAAAAGTTTGTTTCCCTCTCAGCTCTGTTTCTGCACAGCTTTTGTACAGTTCTCCCCAGCTGCAGAGAGGGAGGAGAGCTCAAAGTAGCAGATAAGGAAGTGTCTTGTTTGGATCCCTATATTCCCAATCATCTTGCATGTTAACGTTCAGATGCCTGTCTCTTTCAGGAAGCCAAACACATCCCATGTCTACTACCCTTGTCATGCCCATCAGCTCTCACTTTACAGTGTGTGTTTCATACTTACGGTAATGTTTCCGTCTGTAGAGTCGGTTCCACTAAATTGTAAGCTCTTTAAGGGCAAAGTCAACAAGTAAAGCTCTGTAAATCCATGAAAGTGCCATGAGTTCTGTGGGCACTCAATAAAGGTTTGCGACTACACTACAACCTCTCACATGAACTGATTATAGTGGCTGTTTCTAAAAAGCTTCAATTTGGAAATGTCCGATTTGCCTCATTGCATCTAAAATTTAGGATGTTTTCTATAGGAAGAGATACTTCATTCCTTGTCAGATGAATGCTCATTTCTTTACTTCCTTTTCATCACTTTTGATCATTTACCAATGTCAGATCTGGATATCTGACACTTGCAGGATATTGCAGTGTATCCTCATGTGTCTTTAAAATACTAGCTCTGCATACTATAAAGCAGGGGGTGACCTAGTATCTAGTACTATTGATGCAATTGATTTTTGAAATGTCATTTATTGAAATATCTTTGCATCATAATAGTGTTTTTACAAAGTAGCCAAACCATAAAGGTAAGTGATTACTGTCTTAATCTGTAGTATGAAATCATTGCTTTTTGGTTATTGATGTTTCAGTGTTCTTCACATAATAAGCTTTCTTATATGCAACTAGCAATTACACCAATTTTTGGATGCTGAAAATAGGAACAAGCACAAAAACTCTCTCAGTTTTATGTAGTCCTGATCTAAACAGTTGGATAATCACCATGGTATTCTTTTTTTTTTTTTTTTTGCTGGTTGGTATCCCAGAAGCCTTAATAACAAATACATACAGTGGCCCCTTTGACAGAGTCTTTGGCTTCAAAACCTTGCTTTGCCACTTAATTCCTGTGGAACCTTGTAAAATTATTTTATGTGTTTCCTAGTTGTTCATCTGAAAAAATGGAAAATGTAATAATACCTACCCCAATGGGTTACTTTGTGGCTTAAATGACTTAATTCATGTAAAACACTCAGAATAATCATGTAAATAGTAAACAGTAGCAGGAGAAATTCCCTTTAGTTTCTGCTGAAGATAAAAGCAGAAGCCTAATTTTTTACATTTGACAAATACCTGAGAACCCACTTTGGGCTAGGCATTAAATCAGGAGTTAGGGATACGAAGTCAATTAAAATGTATGCTTGTTCTCAGTTTACTGAGGAAGAGGCAGTCATAAATGGAAAAACCAAAACTACCGTAACAGATGCGCATCATATTACCTTTGGTAAACCCCACAGTTTGGGGACTACATCAGCTTTTGATGGAGCATACAAAAAAAATTCCTGTCTCTTAAATTTATTATTTCCAACTTAGACTTTCCTTGGCTATTCAGGCTTTTTTTTTTTTTTCTTTTTCCCCCAACACCCCCCACACACACTCTTGTTTTTCTCTCATTTTTAGTAGGTTACCTTTCCTATTTTAGGGGTGGGTAGGTAACCAGAGAAACTATGAAAGAACCTTCCTCACCCCACTTCTAAGCCTAACGGATCACTCAGTCACTCCATCCTCTGTTAGAGGAGGTAGGTATCTTTCCTCGTAAATAGGCCCTCCTGGTGTCTTCAGTCCTATCTCCTGCTGCTACTCAGGAGCCTCACGCTATGAACCACTACTCTTCTCTCCTTTGTATTCAACTATTGCCCTTCAGAGTGATCCTTCCCATTAACATTTGAACATGCAACGAATATTTCCCAACCTAAAAATGGGAGTGCAGCCCTCTCTCCCTTTCCAGTTCCTGCCGCACCCTCCCCTTACCATCACAGCAAAAATTCTTTTAAGAAGTTTGCTCCATCCAATTGCTCAAGCCTCATTCTCAGCCCATTAGTCTCCTTTGCCCTCGTCACCCCATAAAGCCCTTGACATGATGCCTAAGTCAGCAATTTTTGTCTTTGACTCCCAGAAAAATTGGACTCCACCTCTCCCATCTATCAATCACAGCCCTTTTCCTCGACCACTGCTACCTCCTTCCCTCTATCTCTCCCCTGTCCCTCAAACTCCTACCCAGCATTTTGTCTCCTTTCTAGCACATATGTTTCCTTTTCATTAAGTGTTTAAGAGGTTTAACTCTCAACCCAGGGTCCTCTCACACCAATCTCCTTTAATCCGTGCAAGGATACGATAGTCACACTACTTAGATGCCTGGAAAGGCAACCACAACTCAAACTTGTCCAGCACTAAGCCTTGTGCTCTTCCTCTCCTACCCCCAAGTGTGTCCTCTTGGATTGTTCCCTATCTCAGTGAGTGTCAGCTCCCCTGAGTTCTAAATGACTCTTGGCATCCTTTCACTTATCTCCATTTCTACCTCAGTCCACCCATCATCTCTTCTTGAACCATTGTAAGTATATTAAAATGACGTGTCTTGACCACTCTGGCTCCCTTTAAGTTTGATCTCTGCATTAAAGCCAAAACGTGGGTTCAGTCCCTGGGTGGAGAAGATTCCATGGGGGAGGGGATGGCAACCCAACTCCAGTATTCTTGCCTGGAGAATCCCATGGACAGAGGAGCCTGGTGGGTTACATTTCATGGGGTCGCAGTCAGACAACTGAAGTGACTTAGCACACATGCACATACTCTAAAAATCAAATCTGTGTGTGCCAGTGTTGTTACTTAGAACACATCTTCTCATTGCTTTTAGAATAAAAACATTCTTTTTTCTTGGAGATTTTAATCATGCACAAAAAAAGATAATAAATCCTTAAGTCCCCATCACCCAATTTCAGCCGTCACCAACACATGGTCAATCTTTTTTTTTTTTTTTTCTTTTTGCTGCACCTTGGGAATCTTAGTTCCCCAACCAGGGATCAAACCCACGCCCCCTGCAATGGAAGTGCAAAGTCCAAACCACTGGACTGCCAGGGAAATCTGACACATGATCAATCTTGTTTCCTCTCTGACCCACCCTCATTTCCTATCTTGCTAGTATTATTTTGAAGCAAATCCTAGGCGTTATGTATCTCCAAAAAAATTAAGAACTTTAAATTCAAATCTTAAAAAAATTAGCATTTAATAGCAAGTATCTAATCCATGTTCAAATGTCATTGTACTAACCAAAATCTTTAACATGGCCATAGCCTTTCATTTTCTGGCCCCTGCCTGCTTCTCTAGCTGTTTTTTCACTCACACCACTCTTTGTGTTTTGATTGCATTGGCTTTTTTAGCTTCTCTCATGAGGACTTTGATTTTTTTCGCTTTGCTGGAATATCACCTTCCCATTTCTTTGTTATCCCTCAGCTTGAGCATCACATTCTAAGGGACAGCTGCACTTACTGCCCAACTTACAATTTCTTTATTCACATACAACTCCATTCCTTTTCTTTGGAGCACCTTCAAGTTCACAAGACTAACATAGGAACCATATAGCACATCGCCTAGAACCCCGGGGAAACAGACTCTTGGAGGACACAAACAAAACCTTGTGTGCACCAGGACCCAGGAGAAAGGAGTGACCCCACAAGAGGTTGAATCAGACTTGCTTGGGAGTGTCCAGGAGTCTCCAGTGGAGGTGTGGGTTGACAGTGGGCTGCCGTGGGGTCAGGGGCACTGAATACAACCATGTTGGCATAAGTCCTTTCCAAAGAGGTCGACACTGTGGCCATTACCACTACTGTCATTTGGCCTCAGGCCAAACAACAGGGAGGCAACCTAACCCCACCAATCAACAGAAAATTGGATTAAATATTTACTGAGCATTCCCCTGCCCA
>SJYQ01003347.1:0-29520 GCA_006410935.1 Redunca redunca | reverse complement strand
TGTCTCCTGTACAATGTCACGAACCTCATTCCATAGTTCATCAGGCACTCTATCTATCAGATCTAGTCCCTTAAATCTATTTCTCACTTCCACTGTATAATCACAGGGGATTTGATTTAGGTCATACCTCAATGGTCTAGTGGTTTTCCCTACTTTCTTCAATTTGAGTCTGAATTTGGTAATAAGGAGTTCATGATCTGAGCCACAGTCAGCTCCTGGTCTTGTTTTTGCTGACTCTATAGAGCTTCTCCATCTTTGGCTGCAAAGAATATAATCAATCTGATTTCAGTGTTGACCATCTGGTGATGTCCATGTGTAGAGTCTTCTCTTGTGTTGTTGGAAGAGGGTGTTTGCTATGACCAGTGCATTTTCTTGGCAAAACTCTATTAGTCTTTGTCCTGCTTCATTCCGCATTCCAAGGCCAAATTTGCCTGTTACTCCAGGTGTTTCTTGACTTCCTACTTTAGCATTCCAGTCTCCTATAATGAAAGGACTCTTTTTTGGGTGTTAGTTCTAAAAGGTCTTGTAGGTCTTCATAAAACCGTTCAACTTCAGCTTCTTCAGCATTACTGGTTGGGGCATAGACTTGGATTACTGTGATATTGAAAGGTTTGCCTTGGAGACGAACAGAGATCATTCTGTCGGTTTTGAGATTGCATCCAAGGATTGCATTTCGGACTCTCTTGTTGACCAGGATGGCTACTCCATTTCTTCTGAGGGATTCCTGCCCGCAGTAGTAGACATAATGGTCATCTGAGTTAAATTCACCCATTCCAGTCCGTTTTAGTTTGCTGATTCCTAGAAAGTCCACGTTCACCCTTGCCATCTCTTGTTTGACCATTTCCAATTTGCCTTGATTCATGGACCTGACATTCCAGGTTCCTGTGCAATATTGCTCATTACAGCATTGGATCTTGCTTCTATCACCAGTCACATCCACAACTGGGTATTGTTTTTGCTTTGGCTCCATCCCTTCATTCTTTCTGGAGTTATTTCTCCACTGATCTCCAGTAGCATATTGGGCACCTACTGACCTGGGGAGTTCCTCTTCTGGTATCCTATCATTTTGCCTTTTCCTACTGTTCATGGGGTTCTCAAGGCAAGAATACTGAAGTGGCTTGCCATTCCCTTCTCCAGTGGACCACATTCTGTCAGACCTCTCCACCATGACCCGCCCATCTTGGGTGGCCCTGCAAGCATAGCTTGGTTTCATTGAGTTAGACAAGGCTGTGGTCCTAGCTGGAGCAGCCGTGAAGAGATACCCCACCCCAAAGGTAAGAGAAACCCAAGTAAGATGGTAGGTGTTGCAAGAGGGCAGCAGAGGGCAGACACACTGACACCATACTCACAGAAAAATCTCTTAAGTTACCAACATGTCAGTTCTCCTGAGTTGATCTTTTAAGAAAAAAATTCTGAAACTGAGTACTTACTAGCTCTGCTATGTTGTAAAATATACATAAAATTTTAATTAAAATAGTATAGAACTGGCTTATTAATAATAATTTACAAGAGGCAAATTTTCTGAAAGTCCAGAAATAGATCTAAACACATTTAGAAACATAGTGCTATATATTAAAAGCAGCATCTCAAATAAATGGGAAATGATGAATTATTCAATAAATAGTAATAGAAAACTGAGTAGCCATCTGGAAAGAAAATTGATTTATATCACACTGCATATCAGGAAAAAACCCAAATGAGTAAAAGTAAGAAAAAACCCAACAAAACACTGGTACTATGGAAGTGCTAGTGGAAAGCCAGGAAAGGTTATTTTATAAATGTAAAGGGGGAGTTTTTATTGTTGTTGTCCGTTCACTCATTCACTCATTTACTCACTCAGATATTTATGTCTCAAAGGGGGATTTTTTTCAAGTATACACAAAAACTCAGAAACACCATAAACAAGAAATTGATTACTTGCATAATAATTAAAGAAATCTCTGCAGGAAAATCTTCATAAGAAAAAAAACTTCGAAAGAAAAACAACTGAGAAAAGTATTCATAGTCATCCTAGAGGAAGAATCCATTTTTCTAACATGAAAAGATCCTACAAATCAGTTTTTAAAGGTTCAATGGAAAATAGATAAAATATATGAACAGTTTAGAAACTATAAATGGCTCTATTTTGACTTAAATTGAGTCCTCTTAAAATTCATAGGTTGAAGTCTAACACTTGGTAGCACAGAGTGGGACCTTATTTGGAGAATTGCATGGACAGAGAAGCCTTGCAGGCTACAGACTGGGGTCAAAAAGAGTCAGAGACGACTGAAGCGACGGCACAGACACATCATGTGTGTAACATAAATGAATATTAATATATAACTTCTACATAAATACACGTTCGCTTTTTTTCTGCCACAAGGTGGCAGTGTGAAAAAGGCTTTATGGAAGCCGTTTGAAATTGGTCTCATGACAAATTTTTATTTGGCTTATAATTTTCAAGGCTCTAACTCGAGGGTTGAAAGTATATAAAATGTATTCTCATACAAGACAATTATTTTGGGAGTCATGTAAATATTTTTCCTTGAGTTCCCTAGTTTTTTAATCATAGTTAATTTTGTTCTCTTTTTGCTTTAAGCAAAGCACTGTAAGTCCTTGGTAAAATAAACAGTGGATAGGACAAAAGGGCTTTTTATGAAACATCGGTCTTCCTCTCCATTCCAGTTTCATTCCCCGGGGACAGCTATCTTTATTGTAATTGGGGTCACACACAAAACTTTGCATAGTACGCATATATCTCTGGTTTTTATTTTACCAACGTTAGATAGTATGTGCTTCCTATATAGGAAAGACAAACTCTACTCCCTCAAATTACCCTCTCTTCTTTTCTTACCAATTTTTGATAAGTTATTTTTGAATTCTCCTATTGGTTACCTTTATACTTTAAATTGTTCAAGTCTCCAGTTCTTGTCAACTTTCAACATCGTCTCTTAACCTCCTGACATATTAGATAAGGGTGTTACCATCTCAGCTCTTTTCTCGGCTCCTCTCATCCACCTCCCAACTTTGTTAGCTTTACTTTAAAAAAAAAAAGCTTGGTTGAGATATAATTTACAATTTAAGGTTGACCCATTTAAAGTGTACAACTCAATTTTTTTGTGTGTATTTACAGTTGTGCAACATCACCATAATCTCAGTTTAGAACATTTTCATGACCCCTCAAAAGAAACCCCATTTCCATTAGCTCTCCATCCCCATTTCTGCACAACCTTATGCATCCCTAACCTGCTTTCTGTCTTCATAGACCGGCCTATTCTGGACACTTCATGGAACTGAAATCAGGCAACATGTAGTCTTTTGTGACTAGTTCCTTTCACTTCGCAAAATGCTTTTGAAGCATGTACCCTATTCCTTTTTTATTGCTGAATAATACCTCATTGTATGGATATACCACATTTTGTTTTTCCATCTTGGTTGATATACATTTTTTGTCATTTGCACTTTTGTTTTGTGATTATGAATAATGTTGCTATAAACTATTAGACTTATTTTTCACTGTATTCTGTAACCATATTCTGTAAATCTGTCTTTAACTATGTGTTATAATCACATAATCATGTGTTATAATCATCTTGTCTGTCTTGCCTATAGTTTGATTCTAAACGTTGCTCTACTACAAAGCCACAGTCATCAAAGCAGTATGGTATTGGCACAAAGACAGAAATATAGATTAATGGAACAAAATAGAAAGGCCAGAGATAAATCCACACACATATGGACACCTTATCTTTGACAAAGGAGGTAAGAATATACAATGGATTAAAGACAATCTCTTTAACAAGTGGTGCTGGAAAAACTGGTCAACCACTTGTAAAAGAATGAAACTAGAACACTTTCTAACACCATTCACAAAAATAAACTCAAAATGGATTAAAGATCTAAACGTAAGACCAGAACTATAAAACTCCTAGAGGAAAACATAGGCAAAACACTCTCCAACATAAATCACAGCAGGATCCTCTATGATCCAACCCCCAGAATTCTGGAAATAAAAGCAAAAATAAACAAATGGGATCTAATTAGAATTAAAAGCTTCTGCACAACAAAGGAAGCTATAAGCAAGGAGAAAAGACAGCCTTCAGAATGGGAGAAAATAATAGCAAATGAAGCAACTGACAAACAACTAATCTTAAAAATATACAAGCAACTTATGCAGCTCAATTCCAGAAAAATAAATGACCCAATCAAAAAATGGGCCAAAGAACTAAATAGACATTTCTCCAAAGACGACATATAGATGGCTAACAAACACATGAAAAGATGCTCAACATCACTCAGTATCAGAGAAATGCAAATCAAGACCACAATGAAGTACCATTTCACACCAGTCAGAATGGCTGCAATCCAAAAGTCTACAAGCGAAAAAAAAAATGTCTACAAGCAATAAATGCTGATGAGGGTGTGGAGAAAAGGGAACCCTCTTACACTGTTGGTGGGAATGCAAACTAGTACAGCCACTATGGAGAACAGTGTGGAGATTCCTTAAAAAATTACAAATAGAACTGCCTTATGACCCAGCAATCCCACTGCTCAGCATACACACTGAGGAAACCAGAATTGAAAGAGACACATGTACCCCAATGTTCATCACAGCACTGTTTATAATAGCCAGGACATGGAAGCAACCTAGATGTCCACCAGCAGATGAATGGATAAGAAAGCTATGGTACATATACACAGTGGAGTATTACTCAGCCATTAAAAAGAATACATTTGAATCAGTTCTAATGAGGTGGATCAAACTGGAGCCAATTATACAGAGTGAAGTAGGCCAGAAAGAAAAACACCAATACAGTATACTAACACATATATATGGAATTTAGAAAGATGGTAATGATAACCCTGTATGCGAGACAGCAAAAGAGACACAGATGTATAGAACAGACTTTTGGACTCTGTGGGCAAGGGAGAGGGTGGGATGATTTGGGAGAATGGCATTGAAACATGTATACTATCATGTAAGAAACGAATCACCAGTCTAGGTTCGATACAGGACACAGGATGCTTGGGGCTGGTGCACTGAGATGACCCAGAGAGATGATATGGGGAGGGTGGTGGGAGGGGGGTTCAGGATTGAGAACTCATATACTCCCGTGGTGGATTCATGTCAATGTATGGCAAAACCAATACAGTATTGTAAAGTAAAATAAATAAATAAATAATAAAGAGCAAAATAAATAAACATTGAAACATAATGAATATGATTATATTATTGTGTATATGTTGCTCACTACAAGAGCCAAATAGTGCACTAGAATTATATTAACTTCACTACAAAACTGACATCATGAAGTTCTTTATCCCCCTGAAGTATCTCTTCCAGAGCCTTCTACTGTCTGCCCCAATGTAGACTCACTGCAAGAGGTAATCTGGGGATTGATAATTCATGGGAAGATCCCACATCTTCCTCTTTTTTGTTTATTCTTTTTGTTTTAAGGTCATTCATCCTCAGATAACTTCCTCAGAAATAGTTGATGGAGATAAATTTTTGACATATTTGAATGTCTGAAGATATCTTTATATTACTTTCACATTAATTTGACATATAATTCTATAATGAAGTATAGAATCCTTCACTCAAATCTAGAATTCTCAGAGCCTTGAAGAAATCACTCGTCTGCTGGCACCTAATATTACTGTTGGTAGTTCCTATAACAGTGGGATTCTCATTCCCTTTTTGGTATTCTTTTTTTTTTTTTTTTTCCTTTTTGGTATTCTGTTTATCCTCCTTCCCCTCTGAATCTTTTTATGATCTCTTTATACCTGGTGTTTTGAAACTTGATGGTGTCAAGCATGAATTTTGCCTCATTTAGCATGTTAGGCAGACTCATGTCTTTCTTCAGATTTTGGAAATGTTTTGTCCTTTTTTAAAAAAAAGTAATTTCTTCTCAATTTTCTTACTTCTCTTATTTTTTCTTTTGGTGGAGGACATAAATGTTGACCCTTACTCGCTACTTTTCATCCCATCCCTTGTCTGTTTTTTCTTGAAGTTCTGGGAGGGTTGTTTGTTTGGTTTTTTTACTTTGTTATTTGGTTAATTGTTAATTACCCCTCCAGGAAATACTGCTGTTGTTTAGTCACTAAGTCATGTCCAGTTCTTTTCTGACCCCATGGACTGTGTAGCCTGCCAGGTTCCTCTGTCCATGGGATTCTCCAGGCAAGAATAGTGGAGTAGGTTGCCTTTTCTTTCTCCAGGAGATCTTCCTGACCCAGGGACTGAACCTGAATCTCCTGCATTTGCAGGCAGATTCTTTACCACTGAGCCACCAAAGGAGTATTTTCCTTTAACAGTTCTCTAATTTTCTTTTTTCGCTTTGGCAATTTTTGTCTCTCATTTTCAAGCAGCTTCATTTATAGTTTTGAATGTTCCTTCTTCGTTGCATTCTATTCTTGTTTTCTGGATTACTGACTTCTTAAATCTCTTTAAGTGTTAATTAGAAAGCCATTTACCCCTCTATTCCCCAAATTATATTTGTTTTTTCTGTGATCAAGTGCTTTGCTTACCTGGATCCTTATCTTTCTTGCCATTGGTACTTAAACACAGTGATCTTTGGTGTTCTGTTCATCTTTAAGACTGAAGGATCAGATTGATTGTTCTAGGTCACTGATGTGTTTTCTCTATTACACTGTAGGTCTTTTCTCCCCCTCCAAGATATCTCTTCTTAAACTGACAAGGCTGAGAATTTTGCATGATTTAAGGAGGTCTTGTTGACTGCAGACTTGCTTTAAAGTGTATGGCTAAGATGCTGATCATCTACCCAAGAGCCTCAACATTTCAGACTAAGGAGGAGGAAGCCTTAGTTCTTCCCAAGCAGATCCATATCTCTGGGTAAATGCCCGCTTGTTTTTGTTTTCAATTTGTTGCATTCAAGATAAATGTCAGTAAAACACTTGCATATAGGCATAGGGAGGGCATTTAAGGGGCCAAATGTTCACCTTCAATGTACCCTTGTTCCAGACCCACCTCATCTCTCTCCACCATCCCAGTTCCTGGCCTAGCGTCTCCCCAGATTTCCACCCAAACATTGGCTCTCACCTCCACTTCAGTCTCTTTAGACCTGCACTGTGGGCTTCCTCCACTCTGATTAGCCCGCTCCTGCTTCTCATCTTCTTGAAATCACTTGATGCCCCTCTTCTGATGATGCACCCTTTCACTTACCCTCCTTACCTATAAAGGTTTGTTTCTTTTTGCTGTTTTACATGTTCATTTTAATTTCAGCATTTCAACAAGTTCTTATGTGGGAACATATATGTTCCATCACCATGTTGAACTGGACTACTCTGGTGATGATTCTTAGTTCTGCTTTTTTCTCTTTTCTCCGGATCATGCGTGTGTACATGTATGTATGTGTGTAAGTATGTGTGTGTGTGTGTGTTTATAGCAGCAGTTTGCAACCCTAATACATGTAATCATATAAAATTTGGAAATATGGGAAAATAAAAAATGTCTATTGCTCACCAGAAATAATTAGTTGCCATTATGATGTATTTATTTTCAGTCTTTTCAATATGCATATGATCTATTTTTAAAAAACAGACTTAATGTTATACCAAGTACAATTTTTTTTCCCCAAATACAGCTTTATATCCTGCTCTTTTCACTCGTATCATGAGCGATTTCTCAAGTCACTAAATGATCTTCTCTGATATGGTTTGTAATGGTTACATAGTATTTCACAATACGGATAGACCATCATTCACGTACTAATTCTGTTGTTGACCATTCTGCTTGTTTCCAGGTTTTTTTGTTGGTTTCTTAATTTGTTATCATAGAATATATCTATCGCCCCTAGCCTTTCCTGTGTGCTTTGATTATTTATTTATTTATTTTTATAAGTTCTTTCTTAATATTTATTTGTCTTTGTTGGAATTTAGTTGCAGCTCAGTTGCCTCATGGCATGTGGGATCCTAGTTCCCCAACCAGGGATCAGACTGATGTCTCCTGCTTTGGAAGGTGGATCCTTAACTATTGGACCACCAGAGAAGCCCCTCTTTTGTGTTTTTATACAAGTCTTAATTGCAGCTCACAACTGTACTCTGTTTGATTTATACAGTGAAGAATTTATTAAAAGGAAAGCAGATATCCCACAAAACTACCACAAATCACAGGGAATTTATGATTTATTAACCTGTGTATTGCACAAGTTCAGGTAAGGGCTTTTCTTCTCTTAGTCATGGAGAACCCATCACTGTCGCCTTCCTGCTCCGAGAGGTCCGCTTTACCTATTGCGTGGAGCTCACTGGGTAGCATGTCTCCTAGATGTTCCCTTTTTCATTCCATTCCTCTCCTCCTTCCCCTTCCCCCATCCTTTCTAGTCAGGCTTGCCCCTGAAATTTGTCAGGTCTGGGGCAAAAGTACAAATTTGAATCAATATTACTATGTCTAAATATTTAAGTGTTACAAATTACCCTAAAATTTTTAAAAAATTTGTTCTATCTTCCTCCCCTGACCTTCCTAGTAATCTGGAAGGCTGAGTTCTAAGTTAGAATTCTTGTTCTGCGCCAGGATGTGATGGTACAGGATGAACCAGCACCAGCCTGCAGCCTCAGGCCCTTGGCCCACCCTGCTTCTTTTCCACCTTCTACTCAACCCTTAGCCTGCCTGCGGCTGCCAGGAGATGAGGTCCTGAAAGTGGCTCCACGTTTGGCCAGAATCCTGGGGCCGTGTACACAGCATGGTCCAGAAGAGGGGGGATGTATACCCCCATACTCCTTGCTTGTGCAGGGTATATAACCAAAGAAGGACCGGAGGTGATCCACGTTGGTCCAAAGTGAAGCTATTTGGTCCAGTTCAGACTTACTTTTTCCTGAAGCCTCTTTTGTTGCTGAGAGTTCATAGTGATCTCACCTTTACCTTTGATGCTCCCAGAGCATTAAACATCGCTATCACTCATCTGAGCTTTTAATCACATGTTCACTGTGCTGTTGTTCAGCTATTTCCTTACAGTGTAGGTTTCCTGGCTAAGTGTCAAATATTTCAGTCTTCATAAATCCTTGATAAATTAAATGGCAATAAACCCCGCCAGTAGACTAAACCAGTAACTTTGTTCTCAACTTAATGTCTTATTTGCTATTTCAAATATGACCATTTATGTTTTTGCCGTAACTGCACAGCCACATCTCTTGATTATGGGAAACACACACACATCCTGGAAAAGTCTTTTAATAGATGGAAACTAGTGTTGTAGTAAAGGTTGTTATATATCTAAAGTACAGCTCCAAAATGTAACTATTACATAGAAAAATTTGGAGTAAGCCAATACACTATAGAATTGTTGTCTTTAGTATAGGATTTGATGAGAAATAAGTTTCATCATAGCACAAAATAATCAATTAAAGTGAAGTCGCTCAGTTGTGTCCGACTCTTTGTGACCCCATGGACTGTAGCCTGCCAGAGTCCTTCGTCCATGGAATTTTCCAGGCAAGGATACTGGAGTGGGTTGCCATTTCTTTCTCCAGGGGATCTTCCCAACCCAGGAATCGAACCTGGATCTCCTGCACTGCAGGCAAACTCTTTACCATCTACCTTCTGGTTAATAAATGTCTGTCCAGGGTCCTGCAGGAAGTTCAATCAGTTAATCAGGCCACAGATATTTCCCAAACACCTTCCATTTACTACATGCTGGACTCAGCTCTAGGCCCTAGGAGTATTGAGTAGCAAATAAAATGACAAGGTCCCTTCTCTCGTGGACTTTATATTCAAACTGATTATAACAGAAAACTGTTTTAGAAGATTCTGGACAATGCATGGAACTAGCAAAGAGATTCTGTATTCACCCTGGAGATCAGAATGGTGACTTTGGATTGTTTATGCACTGATGACCAAGGGACACAAATCTGAGTTATAAAAGACTTTTGTGTAAAAGTAGACGGCCACACGCTGTCTCACAGAGGCTCCACGCAAGGCCATTACTCTGGAAAGTAATCAAGCTGTCTTGTGCTTCGTGACGTACCCTGAGAATGGCTCTCACATTGTCTCCTTTCTTTTCCTCAAATTCCACTGTAGGAAGTTGTAATGCCAGCTAGTTCAAATACATAGAGACACTTTTTTCCCCCCATGATGTTCCTCTTCCTCTTTTCTCTCATTCTTACCACTTCTGTGGGAGAGCACATTTTGAATTCCAAATGATTTAAAAGCAAACATCTAAAGAAAATGAGAATTTTCTCCCTAGACACAGGGAACTCACATTGTTATTTATTTTAGTATACCTTTAGTCATCTTTTCACACCTGCAGGTACTGAACATATGAAAAAATAAAAAGAATTAATATATGTTCTAGTAAATACATATATAGTATCCTTATTTATTTATTATCCTTATAGACCTGGGTCTGTAAATTCCATGAGAACAATCACCTCACAGCTATGATATCAAGAACCCAGTTGAGCTTTTAAAAAAGAGTTTTATTTATTTTACGATTGCTTACATTCAAACAAAATTATAATAACTGATTAATAACCCCTTTCCAAAAGAGACTGGGGAAGAGAGAACAGGGAGAAATTCAGGACAATGTTTCACTGTTTATAACGTTTGTGTCTTTGTTTCAGCGAGCCGTTTCACTGGGACTTAATCACTGGAGGGAGAGAAGGTAAAGGAGAGGGGACAGCCTCTGAGTGACCCCAAATAGCCAACTTAGGGTTCCGGTGGCCACAGCATTCTCTTCAGACCTCTTATCCCATTTTTTTCTCTTTTAAACATAATGGTAACCATGATAAGAAGCAAGTCAACTCCAGACTGCTTTCTCTCCAGCTTCTCCTCCACCTCCAGACCACACCAAGGTCAGCCACAGAGGTGTGGTTTGTTTTTTTTTTTTAGATTTTTTAAATGTGAATTATTTTTAAAGTCTTTATTAACTTTGTTATACTATTGTTTCTGTTTTACGTTTTTGGTTTTTTTGGCCCTGAGGCATGCAGGATCTTAGCTGTGTGTGTGTGTGTGTGTTAGTCACTCAGTCGTGTCCAACTCTTTGCAGCCCTACAGGAGCCCACCAGGCTCCTCTGTCCATGAAATTCTCCAGGCATGAATACTGGAGTGCATTGCCATTTTCTACTCCAGGGGATCTTCCCAACCCAGAGATCAAATCCACACCTCCTGCATTAGAAGGTGAGGTTTTAACCATTGGACGGCCAGGCAAGTCCCAGCCACACAGTTTTGACTGTTCAAATGAGATGTTTGCAGGGCAACAGACAAGCTGCCTATGAGACTTTAATTCTTTAAATTCTTATAGATGGGCTTTCACATGAACCAAAGGATTTTAAAGTGTATAAATCTTCTCCCTTCCCATTTGCAAATACCTTAAGGCTCACCCTATTTGCAAGGGTCTGATCAGGAAAACACTCATGTCTACTCTGCCCGGATGGGTGTTGCTGCCCTTGTGTCTCACTGACATTCAGTATCTTTTTCTGAGGCTGGCCCTCCTTGTCGCAGGTGGTCACGGTTGCCCACTGAGTGATTGTGCCCCACAGATCGGGTGGGACCCAAGCCTAAAGTGATCCTTTTAATCAGGACTCTCCTTGCCTCAGCCCGGGCTTAGCCAAGGAGGCCCCTCAGTGGGGTGAGCCCAGTGCAGGACACCCCCACCCTGGAAGCTCTGTGTCATGGCTGGTCTGGCATTCACCTCTTGGGGACCAAAATCACTGCCCCCACTCTCCCCACTTTCTCCAGCTCTGGGAGCAGAGTGGACAGATGACCCTACTCCCCGGACACAGTGTTCTAGGCTCACTTTCCTGCAGACACCCACACTCAGAAGTAGGCATCTCCAGACCACCCTGGCATCTCTCGCTCTGAAGCTGGAAGGAAGGTCATTTTATCTGCAGGGACACATATGGTAGATAAGCTGCTGCTGCAGGAACTCATTTTAACTATCACACCTCTCCTCAGCCACTTTACTCAGTTATCACTCCTCATTCTCATTCCCCAGCCCCAATAATTGTCTTGTTTCTAAAGTTTCTCAGTCCTTCAAATCTCAGTGGGGTATATTAGAAGATATTAAAAGAAGCAAATGTGAGTGAAAGTGAAACAAATATAAAGCTGCAAAATTTAAAGTACTATAGAAATAAAAATAATTATTAATAGATTTAGGTTAAATACCAGAAAGGTAGTTATGTGTATATGTGTATGTGTATGTGGTTATTATTGTGATAATTTCTCTCAACTAAACAACATAAATGAACAAGAATACTATCGCATAGGATTCAGTTTGCCCACAATGGATACAACTCAGTGGGTAAACATTCAATAGCTGAGCAACTTCACTTTTACTTTTCACTTTCATGCATTGGAGAAGGAAATGGCAACCCACTCCAGTGTTCTTGCTTGGAGAATCCCAGGGACAGGGGAGCCTGGTGGGGTCACACAGAGGCGGACATGACTGAAGTGACTTAGCAGCAGCAGCTGCCATTATTATGGTGAGCATTATTATTAGCATGGCCTTTGAACTATAAAATTTCTACCTAGCAGAAACCCCAGCAAGAACAATCACTTTGGTTTGAGACTTGTTTAAGTCCTAACCATGCTGACAGAATTTCAAGATGAAAGATCCTTAACAGTGGCTGAGTTTCTTATGTTCTTTTCCATGGGAAGATTGACATTTTCCTTTCTTCTTGAATTGGGTCATTTATTAGCATCTTTTTCATTTAGAGTCACACTGCCCAATATAAAGTGTAACACTAATGTAACGCATTTTCTTCATGATGACTAAAGCTTTTTGTTTGGTGACTGTGGTCTGGGAAGATCAGTAGAATCTTGAAAGGACTTACTGAAGAGCCTGCTTCAGACCTTGTGTTACCCACATCTCCACCTCCTTTCAGTTCAGTTCAGTCGTGTCCGACTCTTTGTGACCCTATGAATCGTAGCATGCCAGGCCTCCCTGTCCATCACCAACTCCCGGAGTTCACTCAGATTCACATTCATCGAGTCAGTGATGCCACCCAGCCATCTCATCCTGTTGTCCCCTTCTCCTCCTGCCCCCAAACCCTCCCAGCATCAGAGTCTTTTCCAATGAGTCAACTCTTTACTTGGGCCTTATTTCACAGTCAGCCTTGAAGGAAACAGTGTACCTGTTTGTTTTGGGGACCAAATGACTTGGGTGGAAGAGGGATGAAAATGGAATGAAGTCAGGAAAGAAGAAGACACAGGGATCCTGAGACCTTCCCTCTTCTGCAGCCCTGGACCTCGCTTCTTCCTGCTGAACATCAAATATTAGGGGTAGGGGAATTCAGGTTTGCTGCCCTCTCCAGATTTGGAAATTTTTATAAGACACTACTCATATTTAGTTACATTCTTATTTCCTCTAAACACAGATATTTGTAATAGTTGCTACAAATTTGAACCTTCATCATTTGCAAAGGAGAAGAATTGTCTGGCTTTGCAGAACTTCTGGGATCCAAAGAGCTGTGGGAGTACCAGCCTTTGGAGCTGGAAGGGAATGCCAAAATCAGGGCTCTCATTTGATGAAGAGAAGACTGAGGTGGTTCAGTGGGTTAGTGGCATGGCTGGGACCCAAGTTTCTCCTCCCCAATTTTAGTACTCCGTCACAATATCTGACTCATTCTTAAATAAGTATTTGGGTTCTTATTTTGTGTCAGACACAGTTCTTTTTTGAAAACAATTTTAAAAATATTAAACATTTTCATATTTTAAATATTAAATAATAACTATAATAAAATCATTATAATTTTAATAAATATANTAAATATAGTTATAATAATATTTTTAATTTATTTATTTGTTTATTTTTTGGAGGCTAATTACTTTACACTATTGTATTGGTTTTGCCATACATTGACATGAATCTGCCATGGGTATGCATGTGTTCCCCATCCTGAACCCTCCTCCCACCTCCCTCCTCATCCCATCCCTCTGGGTCATCCCAGTGCACCAGCCCTGAGCACCCTGTATCATGCATTGAACCTGGACTGGCGATTCATTTCACATGTAATAATTTACATGTTTCAATGCCATTCTCCCAAATCATCCCACCCTTGCCCTCTCCCACAGAGTCCAAAGGACTGTTCTATACATCTGTATCTCTATCACTGTCTCACATACAGGGTTATCGTTACCATCTTTCTAAATTCCATATATATGTGTTAGTATTAAAAGATGCTTACTCCTTGGAAGAAAAGTTATGACCAACCTAGATAGCATATTGGAAAGCAGAGACATTACTTTGCCAGCAAAGGTTCGTCTAGTCAAGGCTATGGTTTTTCCAGTGGTCATGATGGATGTGAGAGTTGGACTGTGAAGAAAGCTGAGCACCGAAGAGTGGATGCTTTTGAACTGTGGTGTTGGAGAAGACTCTTGAGAGTCCCTTGGACTGCAAGGAGATCCAACCAGTCCATTCTGAAGGAGATCAGCCCTGGGATTTCTTTGGAAGGAATGATGCTAAAGCTGAAACTCCAGTACTGTGGCCACCTCATGCGAAGAGTTGACTCAGTGGAAAAGACTCTGATGCTGGGAGGGATTGAGGGCAGGAGGAGAAGAGGACAACAGAGGATGAGATGGCTGGATGGCATCACTGACTTGATGGACGTGAATCTGAGTGAACTCTGGGAGTTGGTGATGGACAGGGAGGCCTGGCGTGCTGCGATTCATGGGGTCACAAAGAGTTGGACACGACTGAGCGACTGAACTGAACTGAACTGAATACTGTACTGGTGTTTTTCTTTCTGGCTTACTTCACTCTGTAAAATATTAAACATATTTAAACATTTAACCAGGTCTTAGTTGCAAGATAGTTCCCTGACCAGAGACTGAACCTGGAGTCCTTGAACTGGGAGCACGGAGTCTTAGCCACTGGGAAGTCCCATGCACAGTTCTGGGCTTGGTCCCCTTCCTCAGTGAATTTACGTTAGATGGTGAAGAGTGCTGTCTTCAGGGAGGTATAGGGTGCTGTGTAAGGGGTAAGGACGTCTAGAGGTAGACTTCTAGGTAATAATGACAAGTCATTTTGGTGTGATTGGAACATGAGAAGGAGAAGGCGAGAGGAAGTGAGATGGCTGGCAAAGGAGGCAGGGTCAGCTCTTGAAGAGCTGTGGAAGCTGGTGGGCAGCCACACAAGGATTCTGACAGAACAGTGAGATGGTAAAGTCTGTATTTAGAGCAGCCTCCCTGGTAGCAAAAGGGTGAAGAAATTACTCCAGAGCTGTCCATTGTGGCATGAATGGCTTTGAAGTAAGCCCAGATTATGAACCTTTAGCCTCTGAGTCAGTAGGCAGGACCTGACAGCTTTTTCCAGCAGCTTCGAATGGCTGTCCCAGTGTACTGTGCAAAAGTTGTCATTTTCCATGTTACTGTGATGAGAGACAGACTGCAAACCACTGCCATGGAGGAGAGCAAAACTCTAGGTAGGGAGTGGCTCAGATAGGAAAGCTGAGAGGTAAACATATTGATCTCGACCAAGAGGTGAGGACTTGACTCCAGACTTTGGTTGTAGAGAGTGAGGGGAAAGTAGGAGCAAGAAACCCCTAGCCTTGGGCAATAAGAAGGGTGATGTTGCCATTCACTGAGATGGAGAACACAGGCAAAGAGCTCATTTGTGGGGAAGGACTATGTGTTGGGACATGCTGCTTCTCTGGTAGCTTGGTAAAGCATGTGCCTGTGATACAGGAGACTTGGGTTTGATCCCAGGAGACCCTGGGTTGGGAAGATCCCCTGGAGAAAGGAATGGCAACCCACTCCAATATTCTTGCCTGGAGAAATTCTATGGACAAAGGAGCCTTGTGGGCTATAGTCCATGAGGTCTCAAAGAGCTGGACACGACTAAGTGACTAACACACACACTGAGGAGGTGCCTGAAAGACATCCAAGGAGAGATATCCAGTGAGCAGGAAAGTCTGAGGCTCTGGAGCAGAGAAGGGGTCTAGGCTAAACTGTAGACTTGGGGACCCTCAGCCTGTCTGTGAGAACCAAAGATACAACAGTGAATAAGAGCAAGAGAAATGTATGGAGTAAAAGGAAAATGGGGTCCAAAAAAGGAGCACCAAAATATTGTTGCTGTTGTTCAGTTGCTCAGCTGTGTCTGCCTCTTTTCTACCCCATGGACTGCAGCACACCAGGCTTCCATGTCCTTCACTGCCTCCTGGAGCTTGCTCAAACTCATGTCCATTGAGTCACTGATGCCATCCAACCATCTCATCCTCTGTTGACCCCTTCTCCTCCTGCCTTCAATCTTTCCCAGCATCAGGGTCTTTTCCAATGAGTCTGTTCTTCACATCAGGTGGCCAAAGTATGGGAGTTTCAGCTTCAGCATCAGTCCATCCAAGACTCAGGACTGATTTCCTTTAAGACTGATTAGTTTGATCTTGCCGGAGAAGGCAATGGACCCCACTCCAGGGTCTTTTCCAATGAGTCTGTTCTTCATATCAGGTGGCCAAAGTATGGGAGTTTCAGCTTCAGCATCAGTCCATCCAAGGCTCAGGACTGATTTCCTTTAAGACTGATTAGTTTGATCTTGCCGGAGAAGGCAATGGCACCCCACTCTAGTACTCTTGCCTGGAAAATCCCATGGATGGAGGAGCCTGGTAGGCTGCTGTCTATGAGGTCACTAAGAGTCGGACACAACTGAGCGACTTCACTTTCACTTTTCACTTTCATGCATTGGAGAAGGAAATGGCAACCCACTCCAGTGTTCTTGCCTGGAGAATCCCAGGGACAGGGGAGCCTGCTAGGAGGCCGCCTATGGGGTCGCACAGAGTTGGACATGACTGAAGTGACTTAGCAGCAGCAGCAGCAGTTTGATCTTGCAGTCCAAGGGACTCTCAAAAGTCTTCTCCAACACCACAGTTCAAAAGCATCAATTCTTCAACACTCAGCCTTCTTTATAGAAAGGGCTTCCAAAAAAGAAGATGTGGCCAGAGTGAAGGAGGAGGAAGGTCAAAGGGGTGTCCTGAAAGTCAAAAATAGAGCCTTCTAGAAGATAGAGAAAGTTAGGGGTATAAAATGCTACAAAAGCTCGCATTTTGTGGGGCTGTAAATGACCTCTAACCCCTGGTTTGCATTTGTATTCTCAATATGTGCCAGGAGCCACCACGGGAGATCCCACCCATGACAAGGTCATGTGGAAGAGAACTGTTAAGCAAGGCTTCAGGACTCAACAGGCTCCCTAGGCTTTCTCGAGCATCTACCCCAAAACCAGAATCTGTCTGTTCTACTATTTCATGACTTTCACCAACTCCTCTGACATTAACAGGGGGCTATTCCTGACCACCTTTCTCTGGAGAAAATCTACATAGGGCTATAGCTAATAAGTCTCTTAGACATGAGAAAAATATTTCAAATCAGACCTCTCTATTAGCATTCTAGCTTGCTTGGCAGGTATATCCAGACCCTTGCAGCTACGCATGTGATTATTCACAGCCTCCCAAATATGAGAGGCACGGAAAGCCTAAAACAGAGAGCCTTTCAAAGAGTTAAAAGTTATTAGAGTAGTGCTGGTATAGGATTTCATTATTGGGCCAATGCTTGTTGCTAAGTTCCCATATCTCTTATCCACTGTGCACCTGGGAGTGCATTAGTTAACATAGATTAGAAATATAAGAAAAAACATTTCAAGGGAAAATAAGTTTTCTGGTTGAACAGCCTTTATCAAAAGAGGGTCATAAAATGTTCCCAGGCCTCCAAGGCCAGAAGATAATGTACACAATATTGTTTTTGGGAAAGGTTTGCAGAAAAAATCCTGGTTTCGATAAAGACAAAACAGATATAATGTTTGGGCTGACTCTGTATGACTTTGCATTTTTCATTTCCCTCTATGTACAAGTAAAGGTATAAAAGACCTTTTTGAAAATAAAAACAATGGGCCTCGCTCGAAGAAGCTTGGTCACCCCGTGTTTTTCTTTTTTTCTCTTTTTTTCTTTCTTACTTTCTTTTTCAGGCTGATCCCTTGGAACCCAGAGGCTCTCTGCATTCACTTTTCTGCCTGGGCTTCTAAGACTTTATTGGCTTTCTATGTAAACCAAGGAATATCAGCCTCTTTCTCTCCTCTATTTTCTTATCTTCAATATTCTTTACTTATCTCTCTCTAAATCATCCGCCAACGCCATTTTTCCTTCAGGTTCCCCTGGATCCTGCGGGGGCTGGACCCCGGCAAATATGCATGAGACTACTGGAAAGAGAAAAAGGCAAAAAAGTAGGTGATGTGAGGTGATGTATGTCCACTAGCCTTATGAGGAAATTGAAAAGATGAGGTCATCATTGAAATGGTTGGTCATCATTTCACAATATACACATATGTCACCTGTCACCTTGTACACCTTAAATTTACATGTCATTTGTCAATTATGTCTCAATAAAGGGGAAAAAGACATTGTTGCCTGGGTGTGTGGGAGAGAAGGAGAAAGATAAGGGGAAAGAAGACCCTGAGAGGGTCAGTCAGAGCTGCAGGGACGGGGTAATAAGGCACCTTGTGAGACTTTGGGTCTGAGGGATAAAGGACTGGAGACCTGGGTCTCACTCTTATGCCATACCAGGACCACTGTCTGGCTGGGCCCACAGAGCAGGGGGCCCCGCTTGGGGGTAGCATTAGGACCAGCCTCTGCTGGCTTAAAGAGGCAGTGCTCTCTATTTAAGATCTTGGAGAGAAGAGCAGGAGAACATATGAGTTTTCTCTGGGGCCATGACAAATCACTGGGGAAACTGGGGGCGGTGCTGAAGTTTTGCTGCAGGGGGTGGGGAATGAAGGAGTGAGAACAGAGTGTCTTCTCTGTGTGGACACTGAAGAGATTGGGGTCTACCTAAGTGTGGGAGAAAGAGCAGCATTCTTAATGAGAGCTGCAGGAAACAAAGTTGCTCAAGGAAAGGCCAGCTTTCAGAAGCGGATGGAACTTTCAGAGGAAAGATAGAGTATATCAGGGAGTTGGTTTTCTTGGAAACAAGTTTTAGAGGCCTCCATGGGAAGAAAGGTTCAGGAGGGAGTGGAATGGTAGAAAACTAGGTCAAGGAAAGAAAGACCAGAGAAATACAGGGTTGAACGTGCGTAGAGGAAGGGTGATGAGAAATGGCTCTGACTAAAGATAATCAGGACTGGAGGGGTGGGAGAGACAGTTTGGAGGTGGGGTGGGAAAGTGAACTCAGATCTCACAAAGAGCCAGCCATGCTTCCAGAAGGGCCTCAGCCCAGGGAAGTCTCAGTCACTCTCCATTCTTTGGAAAAGGCATCAGACTCTGGAGAATCTGGGGAGAATTTACTTGTGACCTGGTCTGCAGACTTGCAAGGCACAGTGAGGGTTGCTGCATGTCTTTTCCCTTCCCGTGTCTCCTTTGTCCACCAAAGTAACTCAAATCCTCTAAGTTAACTATCTGTTGGTAGTAAGAGTGCCTCTAGTTTATGTTAACCTTTCAACCTCTCATCTTAGAGTTTGCTTTTGGCTAGTTAATTCCACGGGCTTCCCAGGTGGTTCAATGGTAAAGAATTCGCCTGCCAATGCAGGAGCTGTGGGAGACAGGGGTTCAAACCCTGGTTTGGGAAGATCCCTGGAGTAGGAAATGGCAACCCACTCCAATATTCTTGTCTGGGAAATCCCATAGACAGAGGAGCCCGGGCTATAGTCCATGGGGTCACAAAGAGTCAGACATGACTGAGTGACTGAGCATGCCTATAGTTAATTCCTTGCATACCTGGTTCTCACATGCTTTTACACGTGAGGACCTATGTGTCCTGTTGTGATCCCCTGCCTATCAGACACCCTCAGGCTGGGCCCACCCAGGTTCCTCTGGAGTGGCTTGGCAGCTCAGTGAGTCAGGCTATGGTCAAGGGGATGGCCAGGCCCCTGACTCCACCTCGGTGTTCCATAACAAGGAAGAGAAAGGGTCTGATAAGAAGGGAACGACAAGAAAAGCAAGAAGCAAATGTAGTATAATGGATATGGTGTACAGTAAGATAAGGACATATTCTCAGTAGGTGGGTGAGATATCTCTTTTGGTGTATGGGGTGCTTCATCACAGAGTTACATCAGAGGCAGGTGTGGGGCAGAGTTTAAATCTTGGATCTGAGTGCAGAAGTTCTTAAACTTTAGCAGATGTCAGAACCCCTGGGTGGGGTTTATTAAACCCCTGAATTGCTGGTTCCCTGCAGAGTTTCTGATTTGGTAGATCTGGGGTAGAACCTAAGAGCTTGCATTTCTAACATTTTCTAACATACTCTTGGGTGGTGTGATGTTGCTGGTTTGGAGATCAAATTTGGGAAACCATTAGCTTACAAGAAACAGGAGATAGCCTGGATAACTAAAGAGGAAGAATTTGGGGCTGAGGAAAGGAAAGATCCAGGAGGAGCGAAGATAGAGGCAAAGGGGATGGCGGAAGGCTGAGTGCTGTTCTTTGTAATTCTCTAGGCTCTGCTAAAGACCTTTCGAATATAACATGCTTGGAGCAAAGGGATTTCTTGTGGAAACTGGAAATGAGGTTGAGCTCTGCATTTGGAGGTAAAATGAGGGTGAAATAGAGACATCATCCATGAGCCAAAAGGACTTTAAACCTACAGAATGTTTCAGAAATCTCAGGAGAATGCTTGAGAATTTCCCCAGGTGATGGAAATGGAGGGTGAGAGGTGGTTTAAACAAATTGCACTTTATTTATCTTTTTTTTTAAATTTTATTTATTTGGCTGCACTGGATTTTAGTTGCAGCACAAGGGATCTTTGATCTTTGTTGCAGTATGTGATCTCTTAGTGACAGCATGCGGTAGGTATCCAGTTCACAGGCTAGGGATTGAACCCAGGCTCCCTGCATTGGGAGCGCAGAGGCTTAGCCACTGGGCCACCAGGGAAGTCCAGAGGAACTGCACTTTAAAACTCAAGGGATGGATAAACAAACAAATAAATAAAATTCAAAGGTTGGGGGCCTGGGTTTTCACATTCCGGCTGACGTCTACACTGTGTGTCTTCTAAGTAGTACTCTCTGGGGAGAAAGAAAGGTTCCGAGAGAGAGAGAGCGTTACACATTATCTTTTCTTGGGGAGAATGTGATAAAGCCAATGTTCACAATCCATCAAATATTAGCAAATACACAGAATGCCTGGAAAATATAGAAGTTGCTCCACTTAATAAGAAAGGATTCAAAAACCTTTTAACGGGGCCATGTGTTCATTGAGCCCAAGGTGGCATTTCTATGCAGATGTCCACTAACTGCATCCCTTGGTGACTGGGAGAGACAATGACGTTTTCACTCTGATGTATCTTTCTCCCATATTTGTCAAAGTTTGAAAGAGGCAACTTTTTACATTGTCACATTACAGCTTACCACATTGTTAACAGTGGTTACTCTAAACAGTGGGATTATTACATTTTCTACTTTCTCCATTTCTGTGCCAATTTTTTAAAAATAGGGAGTTGCATTATGTTTGTAAACATTTTTAGAAAGCAGATTTATTTCCTAGTTCAACTATTCATGAACCTGATTATTTTTTCACTTGAAAAGGGGAAAAGGGATAAAACAACGTTATTGTAATGAAGACACTGAAATAACATTTAGATTTACCTGTTGATACTCAGCAGGCATAGATGATCCCTTGCACGTGTGTATTTGAAACTCAACTGAACTAACCTGTCTGGTAACAAGTTTATTTTAACAAGCTTCCGACAGAAACCTGTAATGAATGCAGCCATGTGGGCACACAGACTGCCTTTCTTGCCTTTGTTTCACCCCACAGCCTGTATACAGACATCTTCTCATCTGGTCACAAGTCAGGGCTAACCTGCTAACAAAGACAGGCCATTTTAGTAATGTTCAAAACTGTCAACTGTAGCTCAAACGGTAAAGACTCTGTCTGTGACGCGGGAGACGAGGGTTCAGTCCCTGGGTTGGGAAGTTCCTCTGGAGAAGTGAATGGCAATCCACTCTAGTATTCTTGCCTGGAGAATTCCATGGACAGAGAAGCCTGGTGGGCTGCAGTCTGTGGGGTCTCAAAGAGTCAGACACAGCTGAGCAACTAACACACACACGAAACTGTCAACGTAGTTGTAACATCAGGCAGTTAACAGCGTGCAAATGCAGTCCAAGCAGGGACAAATGCCGACTTTGCTCTTTGTATTTCCAGCTCCTTCAAATTGACCTTTTCAAAGTTTTATTATAAGTAACAACATTTGTTTCATTATGTATTTATTTTAAAAATATTTTTCTTTCTTTATTTGTCTGCACTGGTTCTTAGTTGTAGCACACAGGATCTTCTATCTTCACTGCACCTTGCAAACTCTTGGTTATGGCCTGTGGAGTCTAGTTCCCTGACCAGGGATTGAACCCCGGGCCTCCTGTGTTGGGAGTGCAAAATCTTAACCACTTAACAACAGGGAAGACCCTCATTACATATTTAGTTTCTTTATCAAAAGTCCAGATGACGTCTCATTCATAGAATAAATAGCCTTCTTTCAAGAATCATTGGTACTTCATTGCATTTATAGGATTTATTTATATATATATATATATTTAAAAAACAATTCTGGCAGGGCTATTAGGGCCCATCCCAGCCCCCTTGATGTCATTCTGGCTAAGAAGAATGCTGAGGAGTTGCTGGAAGAGCTTTTCTTTCCTGATGAAAGGGGCAGCTGTGGCTGGCACTTCCTCTCCTCTCTTCTTCCTTTTCTAAAAGGCAGGCAGACTTTATGTCTGGAGCCTGAGACACCTTGCTGCCCAAGGGAGAAGCTGAGAGGGCTGCAGAGGGCAAGTACTGCTATCACTGAGCTGCTGAAGAAACAGGGGAGGACCACTCACCTCAGATTTCCTGCTCTGTGAGAAAATGGAACCCTTACTCATCTAACTCTTGTTAGTCCTTACTTGGGAGCTGGTTTTCTCTTTATTTGCAACCAAAATAATTCCTAATTTATTTAGAGTCCCATCTGGGTGTCATGGCAGTGAGACTGCAAATGGGCAATACCTGCAGAGCCAGGCAGGCAGGGCGTGGGTACCGGGAAGCTGAGTAGCAAATTGAGCTGCCCCCGGATGGAAGTTCAAGGGCGTCAGCAGAGTAGGAAGCAGAACTTCTCTGTGGAACTGGAACCCTGATGTGTTATCAAGCCAGGGCTTCAGGGTAAAAAAGGACAGGAACACACATGTGGGCCTAAACACAGGGATGAGGTGCTAGAGTTAGAACAAAGGGAAAACTCACTTCACGATACGATTCTGAATTCTAGTTCTCTTTTAGTTCTTTAGGACTTAGAGGAGGGCTGGCTGTAGATATTCAACTCTGGATGACTGGAAGAAAGTAGGAGTTGACTGTTCCATTCATTAGTCAGTGTTTACTTCAGGGCCCAGGATCTGATAATGCCCAATGAATTGTTTGTGGAATTCTTAACTGCATTGTAATAATCATGGGTTAGCCATCTTCTTTAAACAGTTCTAGTTTCTAAAGCTGTGTTTTGGACACTGTTGGCATTCAAGGATAAGGAGGGTTATTTATGACATTTGTTACCACACTGATTTTAGAGTTATTTTGTGCTCAGGAGTCATTTGGTTGTAAGTGACAAGAACTCAGCAGGGAGAAAAAGTGAACTGATGGTTTTTGTAACTGACTGACATACAAATGCGATTCAGGAACAACTGGATCCAAAAATTAAAATAATGTCATTTATTCTGTCTGTCTTCCCATTCTTCTTTCTTCTATAGTTATTTTATTCTCATGGAGGCTCCAACAGAGGCAGAGAGGGCTACATACACCTCAAGACTCTATCACGCCAATGGTGGGGGATGGGTGGGATTTTTTTCTTATAACTCCGGCACAAGAGTCTTCTTGGGAAGGATTCTGATTGAACTGACTTGGGTCGTGGGCTTGTACTTGAACTGATGAGTCTGATTCTAAGAGGCAGAGGATGAAATGCTCAGTTTGGGCAGGCCCAGGTCTCAAATCTATTCTTCTAGTACACATGGGAGATAAACACACAGTTCATGAATTCACTCATTCTGTATTTCATTATGAACTGTGCATTGCCTCCAGCTATTTCCTCCATCTTTTTTTCAGAGTTTTATTGTTTTATAGTTAGTGTAGAATAGGGATGTCCTTGGCAGTCCAGTCTTTAAGACTCTGCATTCCCCTTGCAGGGGGCACAGATTCAATCCCTTATTGGGGAACTAAGATTCTGCATGCCGCACACGAGGCCAAACAAAGAAACAAAAAACCCAATACAGTAAACTCTTTAAAGGATGCAATTTGATGTTTTGATGTGTATGCACCTATGAAACCCTTGCCACAATCAAGATAGAAACGTTAAACTGTCGTCTTCTCAGTCGCCTCCAGTCGGTTACAGTCTCTCTCAGTCTTCATTTTTTATGACATTGACATATTCTTAACTTTTATTTTTGATTTAACTTTAGACTTACAGTTAAAAGTCTACATTTTTAGACTTTTAAAAATGTAGTTTAAAAAATGCCCATATATCCCTTGTCCAACTTTGTCTCCTAATGTTAATGTATTTGCATGACCGTGGTACAAATGATTGAAACCATGAAGTTAACAGGGGTATTACCTGTTAACTAAAGACCTTTATTCACATTTCGCCATTCTTTCCACAACCGCTCTCTTTGTCCCAGGATCCCACATTGCCTTCAGTCTGCCTTCTCTAACCACTCCTCAGTCTTTCCTTATAACCTTGACTTTTGAAAAGTACAGTAGAGTTATTATGAATATTGTTTCTCAGTTTGAGTTTATCTGATGCTTTCTCTTTGGGGCAAGATTAACATAGAATGATTCTGTGCCCTTCTCAGTGGACTGTAACCGTTATGTTGCTGTCTCATTACTGTGATGTTAATTTTGGTCAGTTGGTTGATGAGGCCCACTAGATTCCTCCACTGTAAATTGACTTTCCAACTGGGAAAATACCCTGTTTCTCATTATATTTCCACTTGAATTTTAGCAGACATTGAGGACTTTTGCCAGTAGCAATTATTCCTGTGGTTGTTTGCCAAATGGTGATTTTTTGTTTCCATTATTTCTTCTCCATTTATGAATTGGAATTCTCCTGTATTGAAGAGCTATTGCTTCTCTCCTATTTATTTAATTATTCAGGTATTCATTTTTATCAGTATGGATATATCCAAACTATACAAAGAACTCACACAACTCAATATTGAAAATAAAAATTTGATTGAAAAATGGGCAGAGAATTTAATCAAACATTTTATTCCAAAGAAGACATACAGATGGCCAACAGGAAAAGATGCTCAACATCACTAATAATCAGAGAAATGCAAATCAAAACAAAAATGAGATACCACCTCACACTTGTCAGAATAGCTATGATAAAAAAAGATAACAAATAACAAGTATTGGCAAGGACACCGAGAAAAGGGAACTCTTGTGCTCTGTTGGTAGGAATGTGAATTGTGCAGCCTCTATGGAAAAAAGTATGGAGAATCCTCAAAAAATTAAAAAGAGAACTACCATATGATCCAGCATTTCCACTCCTGGGTATTATCAATAGAAAATGAAAGCACCCCTGTTCATTGCAGTAGCATTACAATGGTCAAGACATGCAAGCAGTGCCTATCAATAGATGAATGGATGAAGAAAATATGGCACACGTGCCATGTATACTCAGTTATAGAAAAGAATGGAATCTTAGCATTTGCAAAAACATGGTTGAAACTAGAGGATACTATGCTAAGTGAAATAAGTCAGAGAATGACAACTGTTGTATGACTTCACTTACATGTGGAACCTAAAAAACCAAACAAGTGAACAAGCATAATAAAATAGAAACAGAGAACAAACAGGTAGAGGGGAGAGGGACAGGGAATAGGAAAAAATAGGTGAAAGAGATGTATGAGTTACAAACTTCCAGCTGCAAAATAAATGAGCCACAGGTATGAAATGTAAAGTGTGGGGAATAGGTCAATAACTATGTAAAAAAAAGTAAAGTGAAAAATATTTGCTGAGGAAATATTTTGAAAATAAAGTTATAATAATGTTTGAGAAAATTTGAAATATTTTGGAATATTGCAATCAGAACTAGGAATTGTTTCAGTAGGTTATATTTTTGCCTGTGATAACTATCTTGTCAATTGCAAATAATTCTTCATAATCTAGGATCACTAGTCATGTAAAGATAACCCCATCAGTCATTTCTGACTTACTTAGAGGGACATTCTTCAGCTGAATAATTTTAAGTCATAGAAAGCTTCCCAGTTTTATGAAACAGACCCTTGTCATGTTGGAAGTCACCAAATAAATTATTGTTGGTAACCTGGCCACTGTTGGTGCTGCAATTGAACTGAGTAAACTTTGTGAATAAGAATTCAGAAGTTGTGAGTGAATAGGAACTGCCTAATAACCACTAGGAGCCAGAATTATTGAACTGTAGTTAAGCAAAATTCTCAGCATCCATGTGAGTTTTGTGGTTTTGAACACTACAAAATTTTTGCTGAAAAGATTATCATTCTAAATGCACACAGCGGATTATCTTTATAAATGCACAACTCATTTTGATTGCTATCAAATGGGTGCAGAATGAAACGTATAGAGTCTCTTCAATTGATGCCAGAATCTCTTGTAGAGAAATAATATTTTATTATTCGTTTTAGGAAAATAACTTGACCCTGTGAGTAGGGAAGTCAGGAGCTTATCTAATAAGAAATGTCTAAGCTACTCTACACAGGAACATAAATAGACTGTTTTGCTCCATTGGGAGGGGAGTCAGAGGAGAGGGTCTGTGTAACGAGGAGAGCAGTGGTGAACAGTGGCCGTCTGCTGAAGCCATCACAAGCTGGGCCCCATCTCTGCCAACACTGTCTCACTATAACAAACATCTTTTTGTTTAAGAATAATAGATCTCCCACTGTTCATCGACAGGTGGTAGAGGTTGGGGCTTTTGTTTTCAACACAATATAACTGGTAATTTTGACAAGAACATATCAACTCCATAGGATCTTTAATTCTGTTCTTCCCTGGTTCGGTTCTTCCATGGTTCCTTTGTAATATACTCCATGCAGAAATTTCTTCCCTTGATCCTGGATAACAATGACAGGAGACTCGACTTCTTTGGTCACTGTTGGGGAATGCAGCAAAGTCCTGAGGCTTCTTTAAATTGCAGAACACAGTCTCATTTCAGAAATTAGTCCCTCTGTCTAAGCTTCTAACTTTGCTGAAGCCACAGGTACTGCCTCCCCCTCAGGTAAAGAGGTAAGACCTGCTACAAGAGGTTGCTAACTCCTGGGGAAGGTACAAGCTTGGCCATTTCTGAATTGCTTTCTTTCTGCTTCCCCCACCCCCACACTCCCATTACCTCAGTCGCTCCTGTCTCTAGTCGCTCCTGTCCATTTTTAAAAAATGGAACTACATTAAAAAAATTTTTTTTTTGCCTGCACTGGGTCTTTGTTACTGCACACGGGCTTCCTCTAGCTGCAGCGTGCGGGAGCTACTCTTTAGTCAGCGTGTGTGGGCTTCTCATTGTGGTGGCTTCTCTTATTGCAGAGCAAGGGGTCTAGGCACGTGGGCTTCAGTAGTTGTGGCACATGGGCTTAGCTGCCCTTAGGCCTATGGGATCTTCCCAAACCTTGTCCCCTGCATTGGAAGGTGAATTCTTAACCACTGGACCACCAGGGAAGCCCCCTGAATGCTTTTTTATTTCCAGGTGAAATGACCTCGAAACTGTTAGGTAAGTTCTCTTAGTCCTTCGCCCTTGATTCACTGCCACTGTAATCATGGCACCGGTTGTGGCTGTGCTTTCTTTGATGTCCTAGATATGAACAGCCACAGGTGCCTTATAATTTGGAAAACCTCACATTCTCTTTACTATATAATTCCGTGAGGTCAACGTGATGGGAGACAGTAGAGGGATATTTAAACTTGGTAGCTATCGAAACCCCAAATCAGAATGTGTTTAGCTTGCTTACAGGGCACCTTCCTGTGACTGAGGCCTCCTGTTTTGTTTCTTGAGACAGAGAATATCTAAGTGAGGAGTATGACCTGAGCACCAAAATTTGTTATAAAATTCATGCTTTATTGCCTCCTCTTTGTGTCACCTGTTAATAACTGCAAAACATTTCTCATCTTTTATCCTTTCCCTATATTCTATCAAAAGGAGATTGTTGCAAGTATATAAGCATAGATCCAAAGCAGCTGAACTTTCTCCCTTCTCACCGTTTTTGGGGGTACTTGAGCCTTGCTTATTTAACTTTTATGCAGAGTACATCATGAGAAACGCTGGACTGGAAGAAACACAAGCTGGAATCAAGACTGCCAGGAGAAATATCAATCACCTCAGATAGGCAGATGACACCACCCTTATGGCAGAAAGTGAAGAGGAACTAAAGGGCCTCTTGATGAAAGTGAAAGAGGAGAGCGAAAAACTTGGCTTGAAGCTCAACATTCAGAAAACGAAGATATGGCATCTGGTCCCATCACTTCATGGGAAATAGATGGGGAAACAGTGGAAACAGTGTCAGACTTTGTTTTTTGGGGCTCCAGAATCACTGCAGATGGTGATTGCAGCCATGAAATTAAAAGACGCTTACTCCTTGGAAGAAAAGTTATGACCAACCTAGATAGCGCATTCAAAAGCAGAGACATTATTTTGCTGACTAAGGACTGTCTAGTCAAGGCTATGGTTTTTCCATTGGTCAAGTATGGATGTGAGAGTTGGACTGTGAAGAAGGCTGAGCGCCGAAGAATTGATGCTTTTGAACTGTGTTGTTGGAGAAGATTCCTGAGGGTCCCTTGGACTGCAAGGAGATCCAACCAGTCCATTCTGAAGGAGATCAATCCTGGGATTTCTTTGGAAGGAATGATGCTGAAGCTGAAACTCCAGTACTTTGGCCACCTCATGCGAAGAGTTGACTCATTGGAAAAGACTCTGATGCTGGAATAGAGTCCCCCAGCATCAGAGTCTTTTCCAATGAATCAACTCTTTGCATCAGGTGTCCAAAGTACTGGAGTTTCAGCTTCAGCATCATTCCTTCCAAAAAAATCCCAGGATTGATCTCCTTCAGAATGGACTGGTTGGATCTCCTTGCAGTCCAAGGGACCCTCAGGAATCTTCTCCAACAACACAGTTCAAATGCATCAATTCTTCGGCGCTCAGTCTTCTTCACAGTCCAACTCTCACATCCATACATGACCACAGGAAAAACCATAGCCTTGACTAGACGGACCTTAGTCGGCAAAGTAATGTCTCTGCTTTTGAATGCGCTATCTAGGTTGGTCATAACTTTTCTTCCAAGGAGTAAGCGTCTTTTAATTTCATGGCTGCAATCACCATCTGCAGTGATTCTGGAGCCCCAAAAAACAAAGTCTGACACTGTTTCTATCGTTTCCCCATCTATTTCCCATGAAGTGATGGGACCGGATGCCATATCTTCGTTTTCTGAATGTTGAGCTTCAAGCCAACTTTTTCGCTCTCCTCTTTCACTTTCATCAAGAGGCCCTTTAGCTCCTCTTCACTTTCTGCCAAAAGGGTGGTGTCATCTGCATATCTGAGGTTATTGATATTTCTCCCGGCAGTCTTGATTCCAGCTTGTGCTTCTTCCAGCCCAGCGTTTCTGATGATGTACCCTGCATAGAAGTTAAATAAGCAGGGTGACAATATACAGCCTTGACGTA